>DWAN01002002.1:0-16177 GCA_018230445.1 Heliconius hewitsoni
ACCAGTCGGTTTTACAGTCACACTTCGTGCCGCTGCGCCACGACTGGCCTCACTATAAAATTGTATACACTTTAAAATTGTTAAAATAAAAAATTATTATATAAAAATATATCCCGCACATAGCAGGGTAGGGAGAGGGGACATAGTGCTAAGACACTCCGTTCTCAACTTTCCGTTGAAGTTTTTTAAATTATGTTTTCAATAACATGATTTTAAAAATTTCAATACATTTACTTTAAATTTTTGGTGTTAATCATCATCAATCAATCAATCAATCATTGATTTTTTCCTGTTTAACATGCTGCAAACAAAACTTAGTTTAGAGTATCGGGTAAAAATGTCGTTTGTGTATTGATCGAGTGTCGAGACCATTGTTTGACCAATAATATGAACATAAATAATAATATGAATTTAAGAACAATCACGGAAAATTGAACTAAGGCAAACTGTGACATTCCTTTAACTTAATCCCGTCATATATGTATATTTAAATAAGTAGAGATATATTTTATCTGTAATACGGTTTCTTCTGAATATCTAAAGGCTCTTGGATTATTTACGTTAGCAACGAATAAGAGTTCTAACTATAAGACGTATCACGAGCCATACCTCGCCTAGTCTAATATTTGATAAAAAATAAAATTATGTCATTCCATTCTCTTTAATTGATACATTTTGAAGGTATGTGGGGTGTCGGTATGCCCAGGCCAGGGACTTATTAAAGCATTTTAATAATAATAACATGTGACAGATGAATTTTATTATAGAGCATCAAAACAATAGCGTATTAATAAATATGTATTTATTTTAAATCCAGAGTATCTATGTAAATATTTAATAATAACAGTATTAAGAAAGTAGACCATTAGATACATCAAAGTTAGGAATATGGTTAATTCGACTTCTGAAGTTGGGGATTGTGCAACAAAAACTATAGCCGAGGTCAATGCGGTCGGGCCTCCATCCAATCCAATTGAAAGCATTATTATTACGGCATCTGTCGGTACAGAATTGTAATCCTCTGGCCTCTGCCAGCGTGTAGTAAGGATTGTTTATGGATATGAACGCAGTACCGCGACGTCTAGATGCATCATAAACGACCTAAAATATTGAAATAGGGTTTTACTATTTTGTATTTACACTCATTATACATAATAAGTAATAGATCAGAATCATATATAGATATATAAATTCATTAATTATCTATAAGTATTACTTGTTTTTATTCACAATAATTTGTGTAAGTTATTCCATTTATAAGTAAATTAAAAAAAAAAAACGGAAATATATTTGAAAACTAAAAATAACCCTAATGTTTTCTTACTTTATAAAAGTAGAGGGGTACAGGAACTCTGTTGTTGGTTTCTAAGAAAATGTTGACAAAGCGACCAGCTGAGTCACGAAGTTGGGTCACTCCGAATGTGCCAGTGTAAATGACCGTGTTGTATCCAGCTGCGGCTACACGTCTGCGAAGGTTCTGTGAAAATATGAATGTATTGCATGTACAATTACACGTATAATTCTCTACTGATATTAATTTTATAAATTTCATCTTAAACCTAGAGACCGTCGTAGTGCAATAGGAACAATGTTGTGCCACGTGGGTTCGATCCCAGTCGAGGGAATGAATTATTATTTATAAATATTTTTTATTTCTTCGCTCTGGCGCCAAGGCAAAAACCCGGCTTTGAGTTCTGCCACTCATCACGCAATGCCTCGAAAAGATTCGGCGTAAAGTGGTGAATTGAGTGTTTTAACACTAGGTTCCACCCCCTGCCTGCCCTGCTGTGTATAGGTTACATCGTGAAGCTGATTCATTTGATTTAATTTTAAACTTACTTGTTCCAGATTGTTCCAGTTGCCAGCATTGAAAGGCTGCCATTGTGGGGCTGCATTTGTAAAGAAGAATGTAGTTCGCTGTCCGGAAGCAAATACGTAGTCGCTCTTAGCGGCAAGATGACCGCGAGCCAAAAATTGAGTGTTAGTTAGGTATCTGTCCACCATATTGCTTCCCAAAAGACGTGCAAAGACATTTCTTTGATTATTTTGTGTGTAAATGTTGTTGATATTCACTCCCGGGAAATGGGCGCCCGCTGAAAAGGTTTTATTTTGTGTTACTACCTGTATTTTTATATATATCACAAAGAACTCATAAAATTTGTGAAAAACAGGTTTGTGAAGATGCTGCCACGGATATGAAATAAATATTATAATTAATATTGAAAGTTATTTTTCTTAGCTGTTTCATCATCATAATTTGTTATAATAAATTATTTTGATACCAAAATATTACAGTAACATTTCCACAAAATAATGAACCTGGAACTTATTTGTGATAGACGAAGTTATTACAATAAAAAAAATTAATTTAATAGTTTCTATTATGTATATGTAACGGTAAATTTTACGAATTGAAAATTATAAATCAAAAGTCGAGGTAAAAAGTAAGAAATGTCGAATCTTTAATCGATTATAATCGATAAAAGATTCGACAATTGTAATACTAAGTGCAAGTTAGGTTAGGTTAGAAACTTTTAAGCTTGAAAATAACTAATGTAAGATTATAGTTGTGTTTATTGAACTTCCCTTATTTGCTGATAGTTGACGCCATTATTAGTGCTACGAAAATATGTATTTGGGATTTAACATTTTTTAAAATAACGATAATGATAAAATTAATTATTAATGACGATTTTTTTAAGCACTGCAAACAGGGGCGTCTCGACCATCCGTCCGTAGGGATGACATATATATCCCTACACACTTTTCCCAGCAACAAAAAAAAAACATACATATACGAATAAATAAATACCTATTCGACGAATAAACCCGAGTCTTATTTTATTACTTTTATAAACGATATTATTAATACCAATTGCTAAAAGTAATTAATTTTAATTTTATCTTCACATTATTCAAAGCATCTATCATCATTATCATTATCACAGTTACCGTAGCAACCACAATTTTGAGTTGGTGCTGGTCTTACCTAACCAGCTGGGACGGTCAACGCCTGTTTGATGGACTGCATTAGTAGGATTTTGATTGTACCACACATACAAAACTTCCATTCTGTTACGATTGAAACACGACCAATAAAGTGGATGGAAGACGTTGTTTACGGTAAATCCATGGCTACAAAAATACAAACACATATAAATATTACAGCACTTTGAGATAATAATATTATAACTATTAACATATTTAAATACCATACCGAATGACAACATTGTTGTCAAAACATCTTTCGTTTGTTTGTTGTGCTTCATAAATCGGATGGGCAGAACAAGTTAACAATCCGAAAGCTCTGTTTCCATTTAACCAACCGGATCCAGACACTAAATTATTGTTCACACATCGGGCGGTCTATGTAAAATACTTTAAAATTAATAAAAAAATGTATTATGTATATATTATTAAACTTTTGAAGTAAACTTACAGCGGTGTGCACAGTTGAAATAATATCGGGATGCCGAATCTGCCGATTAGATCCCGGGCATGATATAGTGACTTCTTCATTGGCGTTAAGTTGAATAGTTCCACTGTTTCCATTTGGTTGAAGGTAAGTGTTGCGTGATCTGTGGATGTAAATAGGCTGAGGCTGTCCAAGGTCTCCGTTAATTCGGAAGGAACAACCTCATGAAGAAACTATTACTTAACATGATATTTAATTGACTAAAAAATATAATCTATATATTTTAAAAAAACTTTATATACACAATTATTTTTATATTACAGCACTGATATGATATTTTTAAATATTATGTTTATTTATATTACATTAAAAATCTATTACCACTTCGCGCTGCTTTGTTATTTGATAATGTTGTATTAATCCAATTTCTTTCTTCTACTGCAAGCCATTTGTCTAAATAGTCTTCAAATTCTTCTTCCCCAAGTAAAAAGGCTACATCCTCGGGATCTGGCAATCCAACTGGAGTGGCTGAAACTGCTAACGTTACCGCTGTGATCGCTAAGATCACACGAAACATTGTTATATATAATTTTGTTTACGATTGAGTTTAAATATCTGAAGCTATGTTATGTGGAACAGTGTCGACGAAAAGTCATTGTAATATGATTTTTATAGGCTTAAGCATCACTATCTATTCGTCCGAAAGAAATCTTTCTCATTAACAAAGATAAAGCGATTGTGGTTATCTGATATTTATAAATATAAAAAAATATTCTTTTTACATTTATATAAATAATTAATAGGTTTATTAATTCGCTACCTGGCTTAATAACATATTAAATTTTAAAGGGACTGGAGACAACTGGTATGGTGCGTCGGTCTTCAGCACTAGATATATTGATGTCATTCTGTTACATTAATATATTCTGTTACATTAATATATTATTCTGTTACAATAATATATTATTTACATACACGTTATCGCTTATCCTCTTAAGTCAGCTTCACGCTGTACTTATCTCTAGCATAACAGGATAGGCACAGGGAACATAGTGTTAAGACTTAAGCTTTGTACCTCCTTCTCCTACCTCCTCCTATCTCTTCCTCCTCTTCCTCCTTACACAATCTTAAATAAAAATGACCTTGACAGCCGGACAGACGGACAGACAACAAAGGTATCCTATAAGGTTTCCGATTTATCTTTTTAATATACGTTTATTTTTATGTATTATATCTACTCGTATCTATACTTTGTATACTATTATATAAAGAGGAAAGATTTATATGTGTGTATGTTTGTAGTGAATAAACATACTACTAAACCGATTTTAAAAATCCTTTTTTAACCATTAGAATACTACATTATCACTGAGTAACATAGGAAAATTTATTTCTAGAAAATTAGGGATCCCTACTAAAATTACCCAAGGCATAAAAAAGTTAGGATCAAATGTTATATATAACTTCATCACATGCGCTGCAGAAACTGTTGAAGATCGTTGAAGTTGAAGATGGGATAAAGTTGAATAAAATAATGTTCTACAACATTAAAAAATATATCCATATCAAAAAAAAATTTGCGACAATATGACTAAGCTTGAAATTCAGAAAAAGCTCGAATCTTCCAATTTTTGTACGGAATCTTCGGTGGACGAGCCCGACTCACACTTGTCACCATCTAAAATTCTGGAATGGAAGTTACGATAATGTACTCCAGGTACTAAAACTTTCATATTAATTGCCTTTATAAACAAGAATACTTTCGTGATTTCACGGGCGAGACCGCGATCGGGACACTAGTATATAAATAAATGAATTTGCATTGTTTATTTATATATACTGCGGCGTTGAGTTCTGCCACTTAACACGCAATGCCTCCAGAATTCGGCAGAAAGTGGGGAACGGAGTATCTTACTCTGCCTACCTTGCTGTGTGCGGGATATAGCGTGAAGGTGATTTGATTTATTTATTTATATAAGCATAATATAGTAAAGGTCCATTTTATCACATTCTGCTTCGTGAGGATGGATGAATTTCTTTTAAACACTGTACTGCTATACAAATTTTGTAGATATTGTATATAGGATTAACAAAAAAATGTGTTTCTTAGTTTTATTGTTATCGCCTAATCCTCGTAATTACCAATATCAGTGGGCGATACAGGCTGTGCTCGATTGTCACTTTACGTCATTTACTCGCCCATCAGCTTGTGAAAGACGAACACGCCCCCGGTACATGACAAAGTATAATGGAGTAGGAGCAATGTATCTAGACGATTGGCCTCAATCTAATATGTCTGGAATGTTTTTTTTTCTTCAGATATATATGAGGCCAATTGTGGCGTAGTGGCACAAAGTGTGACTGTAAACGCGATGGGTTGTGAGTTTTATTTTCATTCAATGAAATTAAATATTGAATACAGCGTGAAGCATAAAAAACATATTAGATGTAGCAATATTTTTTTACATTTTTCACCTTTCTCGCGATCGGTATGTCTTCTTTCACTCCTGGACATAGGCCTGCCTCCTCGATGGCTTTTGGTGTTGGCTGATATTAGTATAATTTGAGTGAATTTAATCCACAGTTTCTCCGGATTAAGCGGAAAAGGTCATCTTTACTTACCCTGCTACATACAGCGGAATAGGTAAAGATAACCTTGTTTATTCTCTTCTCCCAATTTTGTTCTCCCAATTTTGGGACAATCGGTGTTCTGACAAAACTTAACGCCTAGAATAAGAATACTACTATAATACTAGAGTATATTTACGCTCTGGTCTACTTTTTTCACATTTATTGTTCTTGTCTCTTACTCATAAAATTTTTAGTAATTAGATATAATAATAAAGTAAAGAAAACATTATAATTACAAGGATGTAAGTAATACCTACTGGGTTCTGAGAAGTTTAATAGAACAGTATGTACTCAATAAAGTGTTTTACGTTACTGAATATATTTTTATTAAAAATAAATTTGCGTAGCGAGGATTTTCAAAATTATAAAATATAAAAATTTATTTTATTACAAGCGTACAGCTGGCGACTGACTGTATGCCCTTAATTATTCATTAATTCAAAAAGAGAGCGCCGGAATTTTTAGGACGAGGACTTTACTTTATATTTATATCGCATCAATTTTGTATATTAAACTACGAAATCATTAAAATACTTTCATCTAAAATCCGGCGTTGTGATATTTTTGCAACGTCATCCCATATTATAACGTCGACATCGTTGTGTCAAAAAGTTTTTGAATGCGAGTAGAAAGAAACTTTGAACGAACACGAACGTTACGAATTTTACGAATATTAGAGATGGGATAATCAGAAATATTTTGTGGCGAAGGTCAGATTCCATCAGTTTAACAAGGCCTTTGTACTTTACCTTCGTCAGGATTTATCTGACACGTTGAGAAGTTAGTTTGTATGTTTTATTGAATCAATATAAGATTGAAATTGATATCTTTTGTATTAATATAGATATCAATTTCAATCTTATATTGATTACAATTACAACAATTATTAACTGTATGTTGTTTATATTTGTATAACGATGAATACTTTTATAATCCTTAAACAATCCTTTCAATTCGTTCTTTCAAACCGATCTACTTATTTTCTTTTTTTTTCTTGAACTTCCATATAAAACTTATGTATCACAGCAATACTTAAATATTGCAGTAGTACAGCAATATTTAAGTGCGACTTTTACAATTTGTTATTTTCTTTTGTTATTAATTTGAAGCTTCTGTAATATAATCACGTATGAATAATTTAATCGAATATGGATTAAAACGGAATCAAGCTTTATTAAAACGCACCACGAATGGGCCATAACTTTTTTCATATTCATAATTAATTCATTATCGGTTGACGTATATATATATATATATATATATATATATATATATATATATATATATATATATAAAGGACCTCAGTACCTATCCATTTTACCCCCATGTATTTAAGCCGATTTTAAGTAATTCGCCAGATATTTGAGAATTTGTAATTTTTTGATAAAATCTGATTCTTGAAGAAAATTTTCAAATACAAGACTGTTGAAATTGTTTCTTTCCCA
Organism: Heliconius hewitsoni; assembly: GCA_018230445.1. Classification (NCBI taxonomy): domain Eukaryota; kingdom Metazoa; phylum Arthropoda; class Insecta; order Lepidoptera; family Nymphalidae; genus Heliconius; species Heliconius hewitsoni. Next base: position 7,492 of record DWAN01002002.1, read on the forward strand.
TTATAGCTCAATAGTAGGTCTTTTGTATAATCCAATATTATACGCGTCAATTGGCTTTCTTGAAAAGCTAAATTTGCCATTTGAATGGTATCCAAGAAATAGGGATTTTAAGAATTATGTATTTTGGATACAATTATCATCTTAAATGTGTAAACAGTACTTCAAATATTAGTAAATATAATAAGTATCAATAATTACATTTCCAAGGCTATATTATAGTGTAAGGAAACAACTTTGAAAATATGAATCTGCATTTTTCGTATAATTCAAGATAACCTTTACTATTATTATTAAAGTTAATACTAAAACGATTAAGATTAAACTTTACAGTAATATATCCTAATACATCAATATAAGACATAAGCTACTTAAGCTAATTTATGTAAAGATTATGTATGATTTGATTTTAAATAAGAACAATTTTAAAGAGAATAAAATTGTTTTTATTCAAATTTCTGTTGGCTTCAACAGAAATAGGTAAGTATAAATTGTGATATTCCCTGGAGACAAAAGGGAAGGTTTTGCCCTTTTGCCTTAAGGGAAAGATCTCTTGGAAGAATAAGAAATATATTTGTAATATGTCATGATTTTGGAAATACTCATAGATAAAAAAGGGGCCACCGGCGGCAATATCTTAATTATGTTATTGAGATTTATCCTACTAAGATGTCGTCGTCGTAGATAAGGGTTCGATTCCCACTCGGCGTATGATAATTGACACAAAAAAATATCAGTGCTCAGTGATAATTGACACAAAAAAATAAAGGAAAGGAAAAAAGTAAAGGAAAAGGCATATATAATAATGTCTCAAATTATAGAGGAAACCTATTGAATGACAAACCTATGGACAATTGCTTACTTGTGTTGGATGTTGATTGTAACGATTAATTTTCGTCTTATTTTATTAATAATCACTTATTAAAGAACTGTAACGTAATATATTTCAAACTGAGCCAACAACAAACACTTTCATCTTACTGTATACATATATTATTGATTATATATTATTAATATAATAATGGTGAGACCAGAGGAAATGAAACGAGACATAGCGCGGCGTTGAGTTTGCTACTCATCACGCAATGCCTCCAGAATACGACAGAAAATGGTGATCGGATATGTCTTAATGAGAACTCAGTGTCTTGACACTAGGTGCCCAAGTACCCTAAAAATACTAAAAAACATGAAAAGGTAAAACTACAAAACGGATTTAAATAAAAGTTGATAGTAATAAAATTCATACTTCAGCCTACAATTAATAATATACCAAAAAGCGAATCCGTGTGTAGGTCGCTAGTTTCGTATATTGCGCGATATAGACTGCCAAAGGTTTTCTAACTTTTTGTGAACCCTTTGGAAGTTATAGTGTAGTTAAGTATTTTTTTATCTTTTTATATGAGATATATTTGTATATATCTAAAATGAATAAAAAAAAATATTATTTTTGAACCAACCTTTAGGCCAGCATTAAATGTCTTAGTAAACGTTTAGCCATTTCTAAGTGGATGGGATTTTTAAGGTTTATAGTAAATAAAAATACAAATTATTTTATGATTCATTTATTGTTGGGAGTGTATTTCATCATATAGATTTATTTAAAATAGTGTTTATTGAGTGCAAAAATAAGTATGTCGTAGAGAAACTTAGTGCTCTCAAAATTCTTTGAATATTACATCTTTATATTATAGTATGTATTTAGAGTATTCACGCCTTGAATTAACTAAGAAAAGACGAATGACAAAAGTAATATTATAAACGCTATAATAATTTTATTTTTTTAAATACATATTATGAGAATAACAAAAACAAGACGCAAATACTTATTGAACTTGTGTGAATTCTAACGTACGTAATTCATATAAGTGCAGTACCGCCAACAAGTCTTGCCGCCTTAAAGTTAACTGTAGACAGCTGTGCAGTTTTAATTTTAGGATTTTTCTTACTTTTCAATATTTTTTTCCCGAATAAACAATACCCATATGTACAGAAACCTAACTTCAGAGCGGCCACGACTTGTTGACCGTACTGTAGGAAATATGACAAAACCTTAAAGAACTCGGTAGTTCACTCATAATCCAATGAGTACTAAGGAAACCTATAGAATAACAATAACATGTAACATTTTGCTATCATAAATTAAACAATAAATAAACAACTTGAATCACTGTAAGTAAAGATACCTACAATATTTCGGTTTTTTTTTAACAAATGACACCTTGCACAACAAGATTTGCCCCTTGACTTTCACTTGCAATATTATTTACTTGTACTTGAAAATTCAAGTATCCACACTGAAATCAGAGTTGCATTTTACATTCCGTGTAGAGTTGCAATACATGAGAAACTCTTATTTGTTTATAAATAACACGATACAAAATGTTCTTTTAATGAAATAATGGAATGCAATGAAATAATATAAACGTACATAGCAAAGAAATAACATAAATTATTGCCTGCAAGTTTCTTTATTATACGTAACAATACACAAATAACAAATAAATTAAGAATCGATATTTTACTTTTTCTAATCGATTTTTATTTGATGAAGAATATTTACTGACATATAGTTTATATACTTCATACATAAAAACGACAAAAATGATGTACTTCGATAATAATTCTACATACAATCTAGTGATATTCACTCTCCTTAAAGTTCATAAAAGTTAGAATTTGGTCGAGAAGTATACTAAAAATCTAATATATAATACTTTAAAGTAGATATTAAATCTTGATTCACGATGAAGGCCTCCAATACAATATTTACACCGACTTCTAATATCTAGTAGGAAAGTATCGTTAATGTATGTTTACGATTAAATTATTATAATATATTAAAGTTATCTATTAAAGTTATTTAATAATTGTATTCGAATATTTCTAAAAATGGTAAGGTAAAGAGGTGTAGAAATAGGAAAATATATTTATCTCGACAAACTTCTAAAATTCATAAGATTGAATTTGATGTTACGTTATATAGTTAAAATTAGGCAATACTTTTTCGTTTTCGTTAAAAGCTCAGTAAAACATTTATTATCATGTAAGATAAATAGATATAGGTAAGCCAAAGCAATATAGTTCAGCAAAAAAAATCTTTAAATTTTTTCTATAATTAGGTATAGGTCCATGTTAGTTAAATTTGAAACTACTTAAACAATATTTGAAAATATCATTTAATTTTTTTTTCTAACAAACTCTAAACTAATGAAAAGATAAATTTATATGAAAGCCAAACGTCAACCACACGGTGCACAAAATTTTATCTTATCTTTAAATCTATTTTCTACTTTGTGGAAAGGAATATTTCTGATAAAGCAATTATTATTAGACAAATGTTATATAACATACGGAATAGAGAGAAACAGGTCGAAATATATCTATATAATAACGACACAAAGTATACATAAACAGCATTACGGTGCACTCGCGCTTACGATAAAAATGAACTTACTTTTTACATTAAGATCAAAATTCTCACAGCTTTGTCTTTCATTGTTCGCTTACTAGCGAATTCGAGTAAATTCGTTAAACACTAAAACTATTTAGGTACACTAGTACATACGTAGAGGTAATTGCAACAGTCATAATAATAAATATGGTACTAACGCGCGTAGTTATGTTACGCGCGGGGACGAAAAATATCGACGCAAAATAGTCTTTTCAAGAGGACTACGCAAATCTACTGAATGGTTATGGCTTATATATTACATAAAGATAACAAAAGAGGCCAATCGTGGCGCAGGAGCACAAAGTGTGACTGCAAAATCGACTGATTGTGGGTTCGATCCCCACTCGAGAACTTGAAATGTTTATTTAAATTTATATTTTCTTTTGTTCGCTCTGATTTCGAGACAAAGCGCGGCGTTGAGTTTCACCACTCAACACGCAATGCCTCCAGATTTCGACGGAAAGTGAATAATAATTATTATTAATAAATTTCATATAGAAACAAAACGTTACGTTGCGTTGCGTGTTTTTTAATTTTTTTTTGTGTAGTGAGCGCGCTTTTTATATAATTAACTATCTTGTGAGAGCCTTTGGTGGACTCTACTACCATACCTTGTCTTTCAACGTGGCGTTGTTAAGATGTCGAGAGTGACCATAACCACTTCGTAGATTTGGCGTGAAGGATATAGGTACGTCAAATAAATATTTTATGAGGAATGCGCAAAGGCAAAACTCGGCGTTCAGTTCAGCCACTTAGCACGCAATGCCTCCAGTGCTGAGGAAAGTGGGGAACGGAGTGCCCGGAGGTTTCCTCTGCCTACCTAGCTACGTGCGGGATACAGCGTGAAGCTGAATATTATGAGGAATACGCAAATGATATAAGTATTGTTACAGCTGGGGCCATTAATTTCGTTGCTATTATACCATATATATCAAGAAATCTGTATCGACAATAATCTTAATAAATTCAATTTAATTTTTAAATTATATAAGTGTAAATATAAAATGTCATAGTATAACAAAGGTAATTCGCTCTCGATCGATATATCCTAGAAGACATTTTTGTACTATTATACAGGAAGAAATAAGTTAACAATCAATACTAGACGACCCCAGCCATTACTCAATGATAAATGTATGCGTATATTTTTAATTGAGGCGTGAATAATATAACACAAAAAAAAACATAATCAAATCAAATTACGATAAGGCAACATTAATTATTTATACATTACATATGTACGTATAAAACACGAAGCTTGATATCATAACCAATGATAAGCATTTCGGTATGAACTGACGACGTTATAATATAAGCATTATTATTGCCAATAGTATCGAAACTATCTTACAACAGTAAACAATTAAGTAGTAAGGCCCGTTAAAATTACAAAAACCTAATAATAACAAAGACAGAAATATTACATGATAAATATTCGTCAAGTCCCTTAATTTAATATTAATTATTTACACACGATATAAACAACTCCATAGATAATAATTTATTATTCAAAAAGTTTTCAAAAGCTGCCTACGAATTTCAAATTAAGCATTACCATTTTCTGACAAACATCCGTCCGCTCCTAAATAGATGTAATGTTAAGTAGTATACTCAATTTTTCAATTGTTTAATTTATTAATTGCTATTAAAATAATTGTATATTTGAAATATTCGTATTTTAGTTAGTTAATTTAGCTATTAATTAAGATTACAGCTAAAATATACATATTTCATATTAACAAATTCCAAAGAAAAAAAACCATAGAGACACAGATAACACAAATCTTAGTGCTATATTGAATATTAATGTAAAAAAATAATATTTGTTGGGTGTATTCATTTAGAAAAATATATCCTATAGGAGAATAGATACGAGACATACTCGTACTTGGCCTTATTGAACGTTATTCAGTAATAAATTTTATGTGAATAAAACGCTAATCCTAATGAGTTTCAATAATTTGTTATAAATTTAATTGTGAATATTCTAAAATTTATGATATAAGTGACGTAAATTTAAATATCAATTTGGTGTTTGAGAACTTTGATTAAAATACGACAAAAAGTATATCTGACGCCTTAATATTCAAAGTTGGCGTTGATTATTTCATATATCTATAACTTTAAGTATTTAACTACATAGTTGATAAACATAAAACAATAGTTTAGACTATTGTTGTTGTCTATTATTTTGGTTTATACGGCTGTTTCCAGATCTTCCGATACTAGTTGAAAGTGCTCTTGACCTGAAAAGAAAATATCATGCTGTAGTCATAATCATATAAAACTCTAAAAAAAATCAAAATGTACTACGGATGTACGTGTTTGTGATGTGTGATGTTTTAAAAAGCTTGGTTATAAAAGTTTCTTTGGATTTCTTGCATATTTTTAGTATCAAGAAATATAACTGTAAGAGAGTGATCGGGTGAACGGCGCCGAAAGGGTGGGAAAGGATTTTTTTTCATTAATGTTTAGACAGATTACTGTTCTTCTAACATCGAAGGTGGTACAGTTACATATATTTTAGTTTTAGATTTTGAATTCCTCAATTCTTTCCTTTTACCTTTTTATATCTTAACACTTTTACAACATTATTATTTTTAATTATACATTTAAACACAGATTTAGAAAATCGAATCATTAATGATAACAACTACGTATAAAAAACCTGTAGCGTGTAACAATTCTAGATATACATTATTAAACATATGATTAATTTAATTTAATGAGATTACTACAATTTGTTCAATAAAACTGTATAAAATTCGTGTCGTCTTATTATCTAATCTATTTATTAGTTAGATATTTTGCTATTATGCTTTGCATCTATATAAAGATAGTTATATCTATATAATAACGTTATAAAGAGAAAAGAAATTAATGTTTCTGCATTCGTAAAAGGTATGAGATGTATTTACAATGTTTGGTTTTGAAACTAGGGCTTCAAAGTATGGCGTCCTGGTACGCGCTGACAATACTTGCAAGTGGAGTGCGAGTGCGAGTAGCATCTCCTGATTAGCGTACGCAGGGCATTCTCTGCGATCATCAACTCTTCACGAGCGTCCATCAAATCTCGTACTTTTTCTTCAGGTGTGAGCTACTCTCGCCCCTCCCCGCCCAGTGACGCTGTCAAGACCAGTCCAGATCAAAAAAAATCGTAGAGTAGGACAGGTCTCGGGTTAAGAGTAGATTACCGGTACCGAGTCCGTCCGAACACGACCAAAATACGTTCAAAGACAGGGCTCGTCATTCATATTAGGTTTCATATGCGTAATGAATGAAGGTACGCAATTGCGTAACCATTATGCATTTACTAATCCTGCAACAATAGACGCTATGTTTCTTTTTGATGAAATGATTAAGATGTGCAGATAGTATTTAAGTTTTTTTTTCTTTGTGAAGCGATGGTTCTGGCATAATCATCAGAGATTAAAGACCTGTAATTTTTTCTAGAATAAAAAAAAACCATTATGCATTCTAATTTAGTTTATTTTTTATTACAAAAACACACTATTGCTTATATTTTATAATTTATTTGTAAATACTCTGTAATTATTTATCCCGCACCTCCGAAAGTAAAAGTTTTAATTAATTTTTGAATAAAATTCTATAATAAACAAAACATTATATCTTCCAACTACAACTGCTATACAAGTTTCTAGATTAGCTAATGAAAATAAATCGTAAAAATAAAATATCTAATAGATACAGTTTCACAGTTCTAAGCTACAAGCTCAGAACTGTATAACTTCCAAAGTATTAAGTAAGAATGAAAGATTTAAATAACTTTAATTTTCAAAACCAATTTTGTATATGATTGTCACCAAGAAACTGACGTGACTGCCTTGACGTCCGCGAGTATTGCCTTCTTCTTTAGCGTAGAACCCGTACGTACTGATACTGACAAGCACTTGTAAGTATTTTAAGCTCTGGTTTCCGATTTTCGTATTTTTATGTACTTGTACTAGGAGGCCATTTTGCAAGTTGGTTTCATCTTTAACTCGCTTGTGATGTAATTTTTTTATAAATTAAAAGATTTTTATGAAACCCAGTTAACTTTTTAAGAATTCCTTGGGATGGTTTAATTGGTTTAAGAATGGGTTCTGACTGATAATTCTTCTATTTTAATTGATTTAATTTGTTTAGGTGCTGGCTGCTTTCGAGACCCCTACTAGTATAGTAGGGGTCTCGAAAGCAGTGAGACCTTCATTATGCTATGAAATCTGAAGGTTCCTTTGCCCATACACCCAACACCGATAGGTACTATCTGGGAATATGATATTTTACATGGTATATTATGTATGGGATTAATGTAAGAAATTACGTTATCCATTGTCAGACAATAAGCATGGTTTTAATCACCTGCCAGAATCCTAATAAATTGAAGACACCTACGAATATAATATACAGCAAAGCTACAACAAGGTGGATTTACTAATAATTTTAATTAACCAATGTGAAGAAAATCTGTGTTTGCTCCTAATATATTTGTAGGCGCTTACATTGTACAGATGGAGACCAAAATAAACATTCTATACATCATATGTATATACATTAATATAAAGACCGTTGTGGTCCACCACAACGATCTTTATATTCTTTATTTACATATCAACTGACGGTAATCGTGATAGTTGCGAGTTCGATTCCTGCTCAACGAGACAGTATGGCGTTGAGATCCGCTACTCAATACGTCATGTCTCGAGAATCGGGCGGAAAGTGAAGAACCGAGTGGTTTAATCCTAGGTAACATCTACCTACATATATGTGGTATACAGTGTAAAGATAAAAAAGCTGATATTTACTTTCCAAGTACGCAGCCAGATCGTGATCATCCGCCCTAAGGGCCAGATGCCGAGGTGTAAGTCCATTTTGATCCTGCTTGGTGAGCGACGCGCCTCCAGCGACCAGCATGCAGCATATCGCCCTTCGCTTGTGGGCGGCCGCCTTATGTAATGCAGTCTGTCCCCTTTCGTTGTCTCGCATATTTAAAATCGTACTCGGAGCACTCGCTATGAGATACTTGACAATCTCTTTGTTCCCGTATCTGGCTGCAATGTGCAGGGCCGTCTGACCCGTCGCGTCGATGGAAAGCAGTGAGTAACCGGCTGTGTGTAATTCTTTCATCTGCAACATATTTTTTTAATAAATTTAAATTGGAATTTAATTGCGTGTGTGCGTAAACAGTGGGGAACGGAGTGTCTTAACACTAGGTTCCCTCTGCCTACCCTGCTGTGT
>DWAN01002003.1:0-16177 GCA_018230445.1 Heliconius hewitsoni
TGCTTCCTTCATACAATCCCTAAGGTTCTGCCAGCATACTTCAATATTTCCATTTTCAGATTCACTGCTGTCTAGCCTTTTGGAAACTCTTTCTTGCTTATACTCTTTCTTTTTTATCTCTCTCATACTTTTCCCTTCTGTTCGCTCCCATGTATACATGTGAATTTGTTTCTGGTCAAACATAGTGTTTGCCACAAACAAATTTCTTTCCTTGCAAATTTCCATTTTTTTTCTAACTAATGTAAAAAAATGCTTCCCGCTGTATCCCTCATACAGATAGGTAGGTGGGTGGAACCTAGTGTTAAGTGAATTCGTTTCGTACTCCTGGGAACGAATTATTTAAATTTCCTCCATATGGTAACAAGACAAAGCGCAAAGTCTAGATAATTGGGCGAATAGAAGAACGGATTGTCTATTCTTACTATTCCTACCTCTTAATGTCCTACGATATTAGATGTAAAATTATTGAATCGTTTCCCCTCAAAAAATATTTAAAGCGCGATAGAAAATATTCACATTTTAATAAAGTTAAAATTCTCTACATCTGTCTTACGCGAAAGCACGTAAAATATTTCAGTTTCTAGTACAGTACGGTCGACAAGTCGTGGCCGCCCCAAAATTCACTGCACATAATTGAACTGATTTGATTTTAGAATGTTTACTACTAATGTTACTTTTTAATATTTTGTTTCCAAGTGACCAATGCGCAAAAGTTCATTAAGCCTAACTTCAGAGCAGCCACAACTCGTCAACCGTATTGCATGTATATAGATAAGGGAGAGGGGTCATGTTATTTGACACTCGCCTCACGTAGTTCACAAAATTTGCGCACTCCGCGTTGAGACGTGCATTTGAACTTGTTTAATTCTAATATAATATTAATTTGGAAATTTAATTATATATTTAGAGGCTTTCCGCTTCATAATATGCGGCATATTAAGATGGGCAGAAAGTGTTAAGTTGACTCTGTTCCGCATTCATCGCCTTATTTTCAATATTATCTTATTTAGTGGATCAATCACAATCATCGCAATCGTCATCAGACCCATGGTACATGGTGTCATGATATTTATGGAGAAAGAAAAGCTATATTGACAATGATTTCAATGTCTTGGTTCTGGTAACGGAACAACGACTGGCGCGACGTACAGCTCCGCCACCCAGCGAGGTGCACGAGGATTATGTGTTGATTACTAGGTACAGTAGGCAACACTTACTTCTTTATAGATTTTGATTAAAAAGTGATGTGCATGCATTATAAGCTTAATTTTCTTCCGTGCTTAAAATAAAATAATAAAATAATTCTATAATGAAACTAAATTACTTAAATAATTAAATAATTCTATAATGCTCCTAATGGCAAAGAGCGGCGTTGAGTTCTGCCACTCAGCCCGCAATGCCTCCAAAATTCGGCAGAAAGTGGGGAACGAAGTGTCTTAACTCTAGGTTCCCTCTGCCTACCCTGCTGTTTGCGGGATACAGCGTGAAGCTATAAAGCTCCTATTATTTTTCTCTAAATGTACGGAACCCTAATAAACAAAAAAAAACATTTTAACAAAAATATTAAACATTATCATCATATGGCACAGTGTTCACCTTTTCGGGTGTGTTTATTTACGCGTACACACCCCCAAGCCACGTGTCGCCACGCGTCGCCACGTGGGCGGGTCGTAAAGTGGGCTTTACTAGCCGTCTTATGAACTCCGTTGTACCTCGCTTTATGACTTATGAACAGTTTATAGTTTGGCTTTTAATACCGTAATACTTGTATACAGGTTGTAATATGCGTGTGATTGATATTTTTATGGTTTTAGTTTTATACTTTACATTACCGCATATTGTAGGGAGCCATTCCGTTCCCATAAAGACACTTCCTTTCTCTACTTTCCGCAAAATTCTCGAGGTATTCAGTGTTGAGTGGCGAAACTCAACGCCGTACTTTGCCTCATTATCAAAGAAGAAAAAAATGAAAATATTCAATTTCATTTTTGAGCGGAATTCGAACCCACAATCGGTCACGTCGCATTAGACTATGCGCCGCGAGTTGTTTTTATAAATTTATAATATTTTTTTACGTGCTAAAGTTAAACACTCCGTTCGTTTTTTTAGAAACATAGTGTTATGAGTGGTGACACTCAACGACGCACTTTGGACAACGGAAAAATGAAAATAATTTAAGTATACTAATTCTCGCGAGTGGGATCGAACCCACAACCGCCGCATTTACTGTAAAACGCTGCCTCACAAAAGGTCTATAATATAAGAATAGCTAAAAATTTTTTTCGAAAAGTTCTATAATAAAAATATTATTAGAATGAATTTAATTCAAGTTACTCCTAATATGTAAACTATGTGTAACTTTAGAATTGACGTTAAAACAATTTCAAACTAAACAATAAAATTTGCTAAAACTGTTGTTAACTTACCATTAAGTTACTTTGAACTGGTTATATACGAGTACGTAAGGTAAATACTCATTACGAAATAACTTGGCAAATTTATCTCAAAACCTCGAGACGTGCACTCGCACAGTGCGCGGGGCGTGGCGCTATCTTAATGAAATCCAGAATTAAACGCTGTAATGCTCTACGCTATGGTAAAGCATTATTAATGATTGAAATCTCATTAAAGAAATACATTATATGGAATATTAATGCTTTTGTAGTGCATATAGTGCGTGTGGTCGTGGATTCGATTTCCAATTAAAGATTTATTTGTAACTTACCGCATTTTCTTGCATAGTAGATTACAATTCTTTATAACAAAAAACTAAAATATATTACACTATTTTGTTTTGTTTTTACTACCTAACACGCAATATCTCTAATTTGATTAGTTTCTATGCTTATCCTGCTATATGCGGGATACAGCGTGAAGCTGAATAATTAAATCGATATTTTATACATCGAATAGGTAAATACGTTAGCTCGCTATGTAACTTATGCACTAATACACGTAATAGGTATATGTGAAGTATTGTATAATGTTCCCATAAGTACGAGCGCCCGCAATTATAAAGGCCTGGGAACCTCCCGGCCGCGGTGTGTGTGTGTGCTTTCACTGCTCTGATACATGTTTTCTTGAATACTATAGTTATAGTATTGTAATGAGTAGTTTTTTGCTTGATTATTTTAAGTTTCCATCACATTATTACATTGCAAGATAATAAAGAACGTAACATTATTTTATCAAAGCGAATTTGAAACTGTGACTCTTCGCTCTGGTAGGGAAACAAAACACAGAGTTTAGTTCCGCCGATCACCATGTCCAACGTATCAATATCCTAAGCATTGTCTTGTGTAGTGCGTGGGAACGTAGTGTCTTACCCTCTGCCTGCCCTAGTATAATTATAACTCATTTGTTTTTGTTGACAATAAAAGAATACCGCGATCTTATAAGCAAATCAAAATACCAAGAATTCCTCTCTTAGGACTTTAAAATGATACCGACAATGTCTACAGAATTTGGCAATTTTTTTGACTTTCGGTACTGAGTTACTTTTTAAAAGGGAATTTTTAAAATTTGCTATAATTTATTTAATTATGAAATACGCTTAAATTTTTAAAAGTAAGTTTAATAACGTGAAAATGTGTAAGATAATTGTATAATAACTTAACTTTGTGTCCAATTTGTAACAGAAATAACTTGAAATTATTCAAAGTTTGCAGAATATTATACATCATTCGCATTTTTGCCTGCGTGGACTTTAAGAAGGAAAATGAGAAACCCCGTTTTTTCCCGAAGGACTTAAAAAAAACTCATAGTACTTCCCTACATTTATTATTTTTTGACAAAATGTCAACTTTTTAAATCCAGAAGTTTCGTGAGTTTCTTCTGTGGCTTGGTCGGAGTTTTATAGAAAATGAATTAATATTTAGATTGTATTTTTAAAAATGTAATTACAGCTAAATTTAATGAAACATCGATAGTAAACGGGATGGTCGTGTGTTTGAATCGCCATTCGGGGATTTTTTTGCTTGATTTCGCCACTCCTGTTAGTCCAGTAATGTACGGTGTTGAGTTTCGCACACGTTCATTATCTTATTAGTAGAAGTTGAACGCATTAAACAAAATACGGTATAAAAAAAATACTACCACTTTAGTAAGGTTCTAATTAAATAGCTTAGTCAGTTTAAAAGTATTTTTTCATACATTTTCTTTGAAAAAAGAAAAGATATATTAAGGTTCATTAGAAGCAGAATTACCACATAATAATATCTCATCTACATTAAATATTGACACTCCATCAATAACACCGCCCGCTATAAAGTGGAGTGGAGTGGAGTGGAGTGGAGGTGTGAACTCATCACTTTTATGGAACGCTATTTAGAAACTATATTATAGTATTTATTATAATAGCTATCACGTTATATCGTGTGTCGTAAAGCCACCTGTTTGATTTTAATGAAATATAAAATATTTCTATCATATAGTTATAGTAGGATAGCAGAGTGTATCTAATGCTACGACACTCCGTTCTCTACTTTCAGGTAATTTACTTGAGACATTAAGCGTTGACTATCGGATCTCAACGCCACGCTTCATCTCACGCGCTTATAGTCAAAAGATAATGTTAAGACATTCATATAATGTTTAGAAATTTATTGATTACAAAATTCTTACCAAAACGTTAAAAAGATTTTTGAACTTATAAAATTTTAAAATAAATAAAAAGTAAATATTTTTCACATCAATAACTTCTATAGACATCCGAAGCGAACAATTTGTATTACATACACAATGAATCCAGTTTTCCACTTCCCGGAATCGAACTGACGACCTATAATGAGGGAAACGGCAAAAACTAACCGACCAACGAGATTTCATATACAGATAGCATTTTATTGTAATTACTCCCGCTTTTAAGTTTTTGTAGCTCGGCATTCGTGAAACACGATTTATTCTTTACTTTTTAAGGCGAGTGAGTGGATGAGATACTTCACAATAATTGCCTATGGAAGTATATACATATATATTAGTTACCCGCATTTAACAAGGTAGGCAGATGGAACCTAGTGTTGAGACACTCCGTTCATATAACGTATTGAGTGGTGAAACTCAACGCCGCGCTATGTTTTACCATAGCAAGGGAATGAAAATAGGGCATTCTTTCGAGTGTTGATTCAACCTACTACCGCTGCGATCGTGCATACAGTTCGACATAAAACATCTTAGAGGTACTATCCACTATACCAATGATGTTTTTGTATATGTAATAAATATTATTTATTTACAATAGAGAATATATTTTATATAAGCCAGCAGTGGCGTAGCGGCACAAGCGTAAGGCCGTAAACACGACAGGCTGTGGGTTCTAGTCCCGCTCGAGGTAATAAAATATTTAATATTTTAGTTTCCTTTGCTCATTCTACTTTGCCTAACTCAGACAGTTATTTTCAAAATTACGAACAGACAGGTGAAAGACAATCAGATAAAAGTCCCGCTGTCGTCTGAGTCTCTAGAAATATATTCAAGGATAACTTAAACTCACTTTCAATAAATTAACTTGATTAAAGCTAACTAAGCTAGAAACTGACAACTTGGAAATGCAAACTAACCACGTGATGTATGGAGGTTGTGGCTTGGAATTTAATTTCTGAGGTACTCTTTATAGTATAGAGTAGAGGCCAGTCATGGCGCAGGCTGCATACGGGATGTGACTGAAAGCGCAATAGGTTCAGAGTTCGATTCCCAATCGAGAAAATGAAATAGGTATTTAATATTTTCATTACTTCTCTCTGGTGTACAAAATCAATACAAAATGACTCTGCAATTCAGCAAAAAGTCATAAGTGGAATGTTGTAACTCTACGCTACCTGCCTACTCTGCTACATGCGGGATACAACGTGAAGCTACATAGAACAATTGTGTATTTACATATTATGTACTTATATTGTGATCTCATGCCGTATATAGCAGGATAGGTAAAAGAAATTATTTATTGCGTGTGGAGTGGCGGAACCATGCGCGTCTTGAGCTTAAATTAAGTTTAGTAATTGGTATGTTTTTGCTATTTTCAATTTATCAAGCCTTTCCTTTGACAGAATACATTAAATGAACCGAGAGTGTCAAACTAACGGTACGGTCCCTCATACCGGCGCATACCGACTACAGACTACCGACTACCAACTACAGGCAACAGTGCACAATGTATGAGTGTATGTATGTACGATAGCTTTTTGCTCATTAAAGAGAGTACGTGACGCCTTTGACGTGAGTCTTAAAGTTTACTGTATAAGTAAATTATTATTGGATATGCTCACCTATGTTCCTATGAGTTGTGGCACCGTTTTATCTGACTGTAATTATCTATCTATATATAGATCTATATCTGACTGTAATTGCGACGGTTGTGGGTTCGATTCCCACACGTGAAAGAAGGGAACTAGCTATTCTAATTTTCTCAGATAACAAAGCAAAGCGTGCAAAAAATGCTACCAAAACAATAATAAATTCAATAATATTAAAAGTAATATAAATAAGTTCACTCATCTTTATGCTATTTCGAAATTAAATACACTCTAAATTAAGTCCACTTAGGTTACCGAAGTGTATATATCGGTAGTGTTTAAGCATGTGCCATTAAGCAAGCTTTTCGAGTATTTATATAAATATCGATAATATTCCAAACGTCGTTAGAAATGACGAAGCGATCCGCCCACGACACGACGCCGGCATCCGACTTAAGTATTATTGAAATAAAAATATTTAAATTGAAATAATAAGAGGCCAAAAGACAATAAAATCTATATGTATTATCTTTTTTATTATCATAGTTTTACATAACTCTTAAGAATATGTATAATACATTATATAATACATTTCGAAGCATTTTTATAAAAGGATGAAGAGACGAGTTCTATGTGCAAAGTTATCAGCGCCAACATATATTATTATCTCGAAATAATAATATATTTATATTTCGATATATTAACTGACCAAATTCCAATGTTGAGACCAGCCGTGGTGCAGCGACAGGTTGTCGGCTCGGGGGAAAATAAGGAAAACAAGTGTCTTAATGAGAACAGAGTGTCTTATCTCTAGGTTCCCAGGTCACATGAACATTACTGTCAAAATAAAAAAAATTGAAATATTTTTAAGCTACCGTGGTAAAATCTCTTTTGCTTGGTCCAGCACAAGCTCTACTCCCAACACATTGGCAACTCAAGTGAAATTCAATTTCTGGAAGTGAATAAAAAAATACTAATATTACCTAATTTTTAAAGCAAACGTATACTAACTAAATTTACTATTTTTACTTATACCACAAATGATAACGATATTATTGAATTATTCCTAAATATCTCTTTATCTGTTCCTTATCTATTTCCCTAGTTCCCATAACCGTAACTAATCATTGAATCAGTAAAATTATACTAAAACTTCCTAATGACCGTTAATTTTTAAGATAACAATCACGTTTCAAGTTTAGTTTTATTGATTTTCTACTTTCTCATAATGCTCCAAGTACATATGTTTGTGCTTGGAGTTAGACCGAGTGGGACAGTGTCCATAAATGTGGGTTCATTTTCACTCCGGGTAAAGATAATATTTAAATTATATTCATTTTTGTTCCCTGGTAGACAAAGCCCATCCAGGTTCCCTTTGCCTACCCTCCTATGTGGATACAACGTGAAGACAAGAATAAAAATATTTTAAAGATCACTTATTTTTGAAATCTTTTTTACATTTCATCTTCTAAGGTCTAAACTATATACCATTTAAGTCTCTATATATCCAATATAACTTTTACTTCACTGACTCACGCCCCACACCCTGCGGCACGTAACAAATGACCTAACTTGCTTTACTTAACAATCTAAAGGGCAAAAGGGTTATATAAAGAAACATTTTAATACGAGGTTCTATATAGAACTATATATTAATATTTCCGAGCAAAACGGAGAGCATTACGTAAAATTTTTGATAAGTACCTCGTAAGATGGATAAACGGCAACATTTTTTTTTTAGATTTGTAACCGATATAGTTATAAAATTTATAGTCATTCAAAATACTGCAAAAATTTTCTAGTTTCTTTATGAGGTTTATAACTAATTATTGTTTGTTATTCCATTTACGTGAAGTAAGAAAGACACCATCTATTTTTTCCTGGTCCGCGTATGAGTTTTGAGACGCTGTTCTTCGGTGATACCTCACATTCCATAGTAATTTCGGTTGTGTATTATCTTATTAGTATTAATAATTTGTCATAGAAATCGTAGGTCATTAAATTATTACGCGAGCTACTAGTGCAGTGACTAGCAAAGGATGTAGTGAGGCTGGAATAATTTCACGGTACATTATCACTTTTAAAGTATCAAGTTAAAATTCAGTAAATATAAATTCATATTATAGTAATTATTTATTTTGTAAAAATGTCTCTTGTAGAAAGTGAAGAGTGGAAGTGTCTTAACACTACGTTTCTGGGTTCACAAAATAAATATTCAAAACCAAAGTTTTAAAGGATATATAGACTTTTTAGAAAAAATAACTTGATGAGAACGTCTTACCTTAGAAATTAATTTTCTTTTGTAAATTTTTAATATTTGTATAGTATCTATTAAGAAAATACTACATATTTTTTTGGTTATTAATTTTTTTCAGCTTCACGCTTTTCCTGATTGGTCTTACTGACGGATCGGAAAACTCAAAAATCCTAGTGTGAGACTGTTTTCCGCTTTATTCCAAATTAAAAACATTATGTTGAAAACGTAACTCAACAGCGCATTATACTTTATTATAGCAAATTGAAATAATTGTATTCTTCCAGTAGTGGACATCGTACCCACAGTCATCACGTTATAACAAACTCAGTGCCACGATAGTGTCTACGTTTATATAGAAACCGAAACTTTAAAAAAAATGAAATTTTTTCACATGTATAAAAACAGAAAATAAATATCTTATAAACAAAAAAGAAATAAAACGGAAACGTTTATAAAAGGAAAATGCAATGACCCCGACGTGATTTGAACACGCAACCTTCTGATCTGGAGTCAGACGCGCTACCGTTGCGCCACGGAGTCCTACGAAAGTGTTATCCAAATTAGCATATATTATATTCTATACTTTCAAATAATATAGACCAAATATTTTGAGATTTTTAATTACATTTCTATGTTAAGTTAATTAATTTGTTAAAATACTTTTATAAAATTCATAATTTTCTATATCTACTCTATTGTACGTAAATCAAGACGATACAAGAAATTACGATCCAGTGGTAGTGGTGCTGGCGATGGACGAAGGTACCACCACCACGAAACCTTGATAGATACTATAAATTGATAGAGCTAGATAATTAATATAAAAAAATCCCGAAGTTGACAATATCTTTATTTAGCTTCACGCTGTATCTCGCATGTAAACCAAACAAAAAACCCACGACCGTCACCGAGCGTTTACATTCAGACCCTGACGCTGTCCCACTGGTTTTTTTTTCTAATATTATATTACGAATTCATATTCAAATGAAACATTTTTCATTTTCCGAATCTTCAAACATTATTAAGGCAGCCCCTCTCCATATTTCACTCACAATAAAATCGCCTATTCTCCATTTTTCTACGCCGTCCGCCGTTTAGGGGTAGAAATCCGTAATCCTTGTTTAAAAGAAAACTCATTTATCTAAGGCCGGGGGAAGTAGCTCCTTACAACTTTGATTTCGATAACGTGACGTTGCTAGTTTCATTCTTCTTGGGAGCGAGCGCTAGTCCTATAGCGATATCTGTTTGGGATTTGCGCTTTCGTATCTTATTAGTTTGTTTAGCTTCACGTTGTATCCCGCTTTTAGCACTCACTAAACATACGGTCTAGAATGTCACGATGGATTCTTTGTATTAGGAAGAACTGATAGGTTTTGGTTGAAAAAAATATAATCAAGCAACGTTCAATTTTTAACATGATTTGTTATAAAATATGTCTGCTTTAATGCATATTTTACAATATATTAAAAATGTATAAGGATAAAATTCAAGCAGTACAGCAGGTATACACAGCTTTTGACTGTACTATTTGTGGATTCAATTCCTACTCGTTAGAATTATTTATTTTCATTTCTTTACTCTGGTAACAAGAAAAAGTACGGCCTTAAATTCCGCAACACACCGCGCAGCGAAGTGTCTCAACACTTGATTTCTTTAGCCTATCTTGCTGTACAGCGCAAAGCTGAAAAAAATATATATGAAGATAAGCAAAAAAAAGTGCAGCAAAATAGTCAACGTTCATTTAGTTTTGTAATCGGTCTCATCTTACTTCAGCTCTACAACGAAAACAAACAAAAAACGGCATTTCCAAGCGTATGGCGTACAGAGTGTTATTTCAAAAGGATGATAAACTATGTGAGGTGCATGAAAAAATTCCAACGCATTTCACGCAGCGATAACTCGTGGTATTCTTTATATTGTCGTAAAATATCAGATTTCAACCGACCCCTGGCGCAGGGCTGAGTGACGTCTGCCGCCCGGGGCCGTCCGTCCGCGTAGGCCAGGGGACACACGGTCTTATTTGTCCTGCACTTGGTTACTATGATGAGGTGAAATAATTTTATTAAAATTCAAATTATATAAATAAATAGTATAGTTAAGCTAATTTAAGATCTAGTAATTAATATTGTTTCTATATTTGATAAACAATTAATATTATTACTGTCTTTATTTTAGTAAAATTAACGACAAACGTTTTGGCTTATCAAATCGATGGTAGCTTCTCTCAAGACTGACAATGAAAAAAAAACATTTGCATAGCATAGTGTTTATAACGGCATATAACGAGAGGTATACTCGCATAACGAGTATTTATACTGGTATCTATAGGATAGCAGTATGAACACGAATAAGCCAAAGTTTCAAAATCATCCCCTAGAGTATAGCAGTAAACTATGTTACTTTATACTTTACATTTGAGCTCGTGTCACTCGCTCGCCGCCGGCGACACCGCCCCGCTCCCGCCACCGCTCCCGCGCCCGCTCCCGCTCCCGCTCTCGCAATGAGCGCTGAGCGCTTGCGTCACTTTGACACTAGACCAGCTCGAGAGATATATGTTTGTATCCCGTATATCGCTATATGCGGGGTAGGCAGAGAGAACCTAGTGCTAAGTCATTACGGTCCCCATGCACCGCCCCATTTTTGAGACGTAAAGAGAGTGGCGCAACTCAACACTGTGGTTTGTCTTGTTACCAAAGCAAGTATATCGAAATTATTAATTCCCCAAAACAGAGTTGAACCCACATCTGTAGCGTTTTTACCGTCAGGCAGTGTCACTGCGCCACGACGGCCTTAAAATCTACTTTTTAATTGTTTGTCTTTTTAACACACATTATGCATTTAACATGAAATATTTTTTTTTCAATCTTTTAGCTTTTTAATTAAAATTTTACTAATCAAAATTCTCCTTAATCGCTCTCTCTATCAGTGGCTGTATGTAACTTACAATGGAATTCATAGAGAAACGTAGATTTAAACTAGAAACATTTAAATTTAAAAAACCCGTCATTTATCGCCCTACAAACTACTTGACAATGTTAAAAAGACCCAACTCCGCTGTAACAGTCGTCTCTATGTAAATTGAATTAGACCAATTAAACGATTCGGTCTTAGAACGTGTCGATAAGTAGTGTCACTTATGTTACGTATAGAGTGATAATATGTCGATATTCTATGGGAAAGATATCCTTATGCATACTAAATATGTTCAAATAGGGCAAGATTAAAAAATTCTGAGGTGTATCGTGGCGCGGGGCACATGCGACTGTAAGCTCGACAGGTTGTGAGTTCGACTCCCAGAGCATTACCTCGCTCTGGTAACGAAGCAAAGCAGCCTTGAGTTCTGCTACTCAAAACACAATTGTTCAAGAATTCGGCAGAAAGTTTGGTTACGGAGTGAGTGAATATTAGATTTCCAAGTACCCTCTGCCTACCCTGTGTGGAGTACAGCGTGAAGTTAAAAAAATCGCACTTTTTTCCGCACTTGATAAGCAGATGGTCAATCTAGTGATACACAGACACTTTGCTCCTCTTTTTTCACCTTATTTTTGAGCCATTATAAATTGAATGATGAAACACAACGCCGCTGGTGGGAACGGAACCAACAACCATCGCGTTTACAACCAGAATCAAGTATATTAAAATGCTTACCGTTATGAACCTTTATCTGCTAATAGCATAGTGTAAAAGTTTTCAAATATAAATTAAAGAAATGGTTAATCAAGAAATCGATTTATATCGTATTAAGAATTTTAGATAATAATAATAATTTGTATAATTAATGTATCAAATACAATATAAAAAATATATAATTATTATATAAATTATTGTTATGTTATATTGTGTAATCATTACATTGCTTGTATGCTCTTTTTTAATTTTATGTATTACTTGACATGTATTTTTTATTAATAATAAATTATTATTAATTTAAAAATCAAGCCAATGGAATTCTTATATCTAATTTAATAGTAAAACTGATAAATACCTTAAAGTTAATTTGTTCTAATAAAGCATAATAAAACTAAATAAATAAATAGAAAAATATAATTTGAATGACATAACTTTAAAATCTGAGCTCATATAAAACTTCTATTCAAATGCAGACGGTAGTAAAAGTCACTCTTCATATAAATCTTTTTGCGAGGTTAATCTCCATAATGTGAACATCTATGATTTATTGCCTTAAGCCAGTGAAATCATTTCTTTTATTTATAGCTTTTCGCTATTTTCCACATATAAAAGGGCAAAGAGAACGTAGTGTTATAAAACTCCGTAACCTTTGATTTTAGAGACGTAGAGAAACTAAACGCCGCGCTTTTGCCGGAAAATATATATTCTGACACATTAGAAAAATACCAGTACACGCGATTCATTTCTCTAATCTATCAAATTATCTCTACCTACTCCTTTTTATGTGCAAAATGTCTATAAATAAGAAATTATTGATTAAAACTTTTAAAATATAATATGAAGTAAAGGAGAAGTCCGCGGTAGATTACAACGACGTTAAGACATCCATTTTCTGCTATATAGTAAGAACCTAATCGAAAGTTAATAATGCTATATCGATGTTATAAAGTTATCTTAATAATATACTGAAGACCATTTTATCTCAATTAAATAACATATTAATATTTGTTATTTCTTGTCCGGTTATAAAACGACTTGAGCAGTCTACCTCTATAATGTAACGAAGTAAATGAGAGTTATTCAACACATATTTAAGCTTTTTGTTCAAACTCGAACTGTTGCTTGCTTAGTGGCGGAGCTCTACGCCGCATTGTGTCTTTTTTTATTTATTTTTTTATACAGAACACCAACATAGCGAAAAAATCTAAGAAATAAGAGTGCTAACCTTATAACAAAATACAAAATGCAGCCACAGTTACAGAAGTTGAAGACGGTTTGGCTCATAAAATTTAATATTTTATGAAATACATATGTAAAATAATATAAAAAAATTACAGTTATTTATTTTGTAAATAGAGATAGAGTCAATTTATTTTGTAAATAGAGACAGAGTTCAAACACAATATAAATAATAATAACAAATCAACAATTAGCTGAGGTGGTCATTTCTCTACATCTTTGACCAGAGCCGATATAAAAAATTTCAGATATGTAAATTTTTTATTTCAGGTTTGACCCTGCGTTTCTTAATTTTTAATTATACTATAGTGTTAAACTTCCTAAAAAAAGAATTTCGCTACCTCAGCTTTATAAAAGCGCCGTATGATTTCGTACATTAGGATTGGAGTATCCAATAATAAAGAATAAAACTGTCAAATACATTTATTTTGAATAATGTCGTCTCGCCAGATTTTTTTCCAACATCAACTAAAATAACCTTTATTGATATGAGAATAGAAGTTAAATTTAAATGTTTATTGTACAAAATTTATGATCGTATGGTAACTGCCTTCAGGGGTGAAATGTGTGAATTTAGAGCAACTGTAGGGGAACTCCATGATCCTCGCAGAGAGCGCAATCTTAAGCTACTCAAGTATTTTCCTTATGGGTTTTGTGTGTTGAAAAAATGTGCTAAGCTCCGTTTATTTTGATGAGCCACTTGTATTTATCTTGTGGCGTTTTTATTCCATAAGAAAATCACAGTGTAGACAAAAGCAACCTAGTGTAAAGTCCTCAATTATGCGCTCAATTTTTGAGACATTTCGTTTTGAGTGGCGGAACTCAACCCCAAAACGAGAAAATTAAAATAATTTAAATAAAATGTTTCCCACGAGTGCCTGGTAACGAGACAAAGAGTGGCGTTGAGTTACGATATTTAACACGCAATGCTACAGGAATTAGGCGAAGTGTAGAACAAAAGCGTTGTAATGCGGATTGGAATCTTTCTAAGTTCCCAGATTTTCTCTGCCAATTCTACTACCTATAGTCAAGCTAGTGTCCTCTACTTATATGTGAAGTTAATTATTTCATTATTAATTCAATAATTTACATTCAGAAAGACGGAATGCAACGTTAAGTGTTTTGAATGATATACAAAAAAGAAAAATATAAATTATGCAGCATTCTAAAAATGAAGGAAAAGATAAAGAAACGGAAATATGTATAATAACATTAACATCAAAACAAAGCTACACCTGCAATATGAGCGCCTACTCCGTGACCGCAGCCCGCCGCAGCCTGCCCGCGGTCAGACCAAATCTTACGGATCGACATTAATACTTATTCAATTATAGCTTTCCAATACGACTGCTATTTATAAATTGAAACTTTCAAGCGAAATCCAAGCTAAACGTGATATAAATAGAGAAATATAGCTTTCTGATGTCTACCACAATTAGCAGATTAGTCATAGGGAACCTAGCGATAAGAGACTAGGGAACCTAGTGATAAGAGACTAGGGAACCTAGTATTAAGAGATTTAGTTCCCACCGCATCATCCAGTTTTCGAAACATTGCATGTTTAATTTACATTATTGTTTGTATTTTTTATGTAAGAACGATAAAAAAAATTTTTTTTTGAAAATTGAATTTACAATACACTCCATTTTAACAAAGCCGTGAGGTACGAAGATGATGATGTCACATCTTTATTTAATATATACTTGGTAGGCATACTAGTTGTTATTTAATATATGTCTATTAAAAAATAACTAGTTTGCCTACTACAAATATATCTAGATAAAATGCGACATTTAACTCTATATCTGGACACGCTAATGTCTCAAAAATATAATATTGTATTTTGCACTATTACAGTAATGGATATCAGATTTTGGAGAAAATTGTTTAATATAAAAAAATGAGTATTTAACGTTTCTGTAACAGTGACTGTTTATCTTTTTCGTGTTTGTCTATATTTTGTGATGTTAGTTGGTTTGGAATTAAAACATTTAGAAAGAAGTCTCATTAAGACTTTGCCACATCCGAGATTATTAGAAACTTTTTTATCGCATTTGGGTAATAGATAGCAAAATAATAAACACACTAGAATGACTTATAACCCCGTAATCGTAAGATAACGGATAGTCTTTTATTACGGACCATATTACCATCTCCTCGGTGGACCGCGTTTTTAATTCTAAATGGGAATATTATCAAGCAGTAAATGGAAGTCGCCATCTAAGTGGGCATCCGAATGGAAGTTATGGGGTATCAGAACTAGTATACGATACCGGCGTTATATTGCAAGGCAATAACTGACCACTCACTACAGATGCTACAGGAATATAAAGGTATTCAACTATTTAGACTGTTATTAATTTAAATTTAAGACTATCAGTAATGTCCTGTATTTGTCTTTTTACGCAATATTACGATTTTAGATCAATTTCTATTTATATATAAAATATAACTCGATTTAGCTATTATACATTCCAAATAGATATTAAATTAAAATTTTGGTAAAAATTACTAAAGTAGTAAAATAATATATTATTTTTTAAGCTAAATTCCATGCTCTACAATATAATGCTCCTGCTGCAGAAGCGTAAAGACAAAAAGAATACTATGGGCACAGTACCCGTATCTCAATGGTAGCGATCTCTATTCGCAACCGGACGGTCCGCTGTTAGTATGAATGCCCTCGACACGGAGTCTCGAGTTAACCGCGTTTGTTTAGAACACGTTTGAAATACTACACCTCGCGTGCAGTACCCTGTACTCCGTACTCCGCACTCCGCACTCCGCACTCCGCACTCCGCACTCCGCACTCCGCACTCCG
>DWAN01002004.1:0-16175 GCA_018230445.1 Heliconius hewitsoni
ACCATTAGGTGACCCGCACGCTCGTTTGCCGTGTCTTTTCCATAAAAAAAAAAATGTGAAATTTAGTGAGGATGGACGTTTATTCCACTTTCATGTAAAAATTACTAAACGGATTTAAATTAAAATTTACAGTTATGTAGCTCATACATCATTATATATAGGCTACAATTTATGTAAAAAAAATGTTAAACTTGCTTATATTATTTTAATAAATAGCGTAAGCAGGTAAAGCCAGAGTTGAGGAACTCAGAACAGCTCTTACGAACCTCCACTATCCAGATTTCTCTCGATACCGATATTAGATAAAATGAATTGAATTTAATTTTTGATTGGTTTATTATATACTTTTTTTTAATTTAGTCAGTTTTTCTTTTATGGTGTTTCTCCAAAGTTATTTCTTGACAGTTTAGCATTTTCGACTTCGTCAATCACGTTATATGTAAAACACGAGGAAATTATCCAGTAAAAAAGAGATACCTTTACATAATTATAGAATACACGTGAAAAACTTCTTTTTCCCAGAACTGTCAGCAGAAAATAAAGGAATGGCAGAACAAATATTCAACTGTCATATACGTGACGTTGGCTGTCATACACATTGTATTGTCGTCCTGTTCTCTACTACGGCGGCGGTATAGTGCGTCTCTTTCACACACCTAACGTTCGGAGCGCCGGTCTGGCGGTAAGTTAACTTCATACATATTTTTGGAAACCAGAAGTAGTGGATATTGAAAATATAATTAAATTACTCAGGATACCCTCTTTTACAATCATTTTATTTTATTTTTGTTATTATTATTATTTTGTTTTTATTTATCAACTTACGAAAATTATCCGGACGGTATAAACTTTGGTACAGTTATATTTTATATAGAGAAAGAGCGGTACATTTTTTTTTATAATACTATATGAAAAATACTTTAAATTAAGTTAATAAAAAATGTATATGTTGAACAATACCTTTTTGTTTAAGGTGGCATAAACGTCGCAAACGTAACGTATAAAATCACTTTATACACAATGCAAACAAAAAAAAATTATATTCAACATGTATTTTCAGCATCATCAACACCAAAATCACGTGGGTGGAGGTCACGTGCATTACCCAGGATTGAACCTGCGACTGACGACGTGTTAATGCTAGTATTGGGCAGAGGAAGACTTGGATGGATTGAAAAATAATATCTTAATAACAATTTTTATATATTTTTTTATTTTTTTTTATACGTAAACATAAGAATCAGAAACATATCAGTAGATTATTTGCATTTCGTTAAGACAAAGGAGCAAAGCACGGCGTTGAGTGCCGCTACTAAACACGCAATGCCTTCAGAGTTAGGCGGAAAGTGGGGAGCGAAGTGTCTTAGTACTACCGTTCCCTCTACCGTGCTAAGATGAAAAAAGCAACAAAAAAGATAATATATGTATGTAGTAAACATAAATAAAACAAAAACATATTATTAAAAAGGTATTTCATTTAAAAACTACAAAAATACACACATTTTAATGCTAGTTCGTGAATTATGGACCGAAATTTGTATTATATGCTCTGCACTAAAGAAATAAATAGTATGATATTCAAAATAAAAATAAATTTAATACTATTTTTTTTTTTTAAACATTTTTTTTTTTATTTAATACTATGTGTCCACTGGGCTATATTATGTTTTTTTTATCTTATACTTTAATACGTGTAATGAACAATTCCATATTTTTCCCATTTCCGTAGGAATTTCGAGAATCTCGATCTCCCCTACTCTGCGGGACCTATATGTCAAATGTCAACTTTCTGATTCCAGTAATTTCGTCTGTGCGTTGTCTGTCAGTCACTATAACTATTAATAAGGAAAATACATTTTGAACCATAACTCAAATGTAATAAATTACAATACAATCGCATACACACGAAGAAAAATTTTTACTCTTAACTAAAATCTATTCTAGTAATTATATTATAAAATTGTCAAAAAAATAATAATATTTAAATGCATTGCTACGTTTGTCTCCTGGTCTATAATTTTTATAATTTAACTCTTGATAAAATTTAACACATGTATTAAAAAAACATTTTTTATTAAAATATTAAATTAGCTTCTATACTGTAATTACTTCTATTTTCCAAATTATAGGCCAGGAGGTAATTGTCAAGATTATTTATAATTAATATGTCAAAAAAAATGTTTAAATATTTTCATATTGTTTGTAGGTATTGGTATTTTTATTATATTAAAAGCCCTTCAATTGTTAAATTTTTGGTACAATTTATATGAAAATGTTAGAAAATCTTTACAAATACCATAATAAGCTATTTCATTACCAAAAGTCAAACACATACTCTAAGACCCAGCTGTAAAAGATTGCATTACAAAGTTAAATTATAAAATTAATTTAAAACGAATTTCGTAACAAAAATCATGATGAACAGAGTGACAAACGACAATATATGCCTATTTGCTGTGCCGGGCAATGGCGCAGCGCTGGTACAAGATTCCAAGTGCTTGAACAAATCATTATAATTCCTTGCTGCTTCATTCGTGGAGTCGCTTGAAGGTTCTGCGAGACCTACGGCTGTGTCTTTAAATAATAGATCACTTCTCCCATCGAATGGTGAATACATTTCGAAATTTATCAATTGAGCTCCTGAGGCTGCGTTGTAACCGAAATAGAGGTCTAAAGTATCTAGAAGTGCGTTTAAGCTGTTTTGGTCGCCCCTGTAACGAAATGGATTGCGTTAATAGATTTAAAAAATTGTGAAATATTTCTCTACTACAGATCACAGAAAAAAATAACAACAAACTTATATTTATTTGAAAAAGAATTTACATGAAAAAGTATTTGTATGTACTTTTTCATTTATTTAAATTAATTTTTTTAAGTTACGGAACTGTCAGTTTGCCAGTCCAATTGTCTTCTTTTTTTTCAATATTTTAATTTATGAAATAGACATAAAGGGTTTACCTTCTAGCTAAAACTTCTGAATCAACAACGTAAGCTAAGAGGCAGTTTCTATCAACATTGACACCAGTGCTGACAGCCAAAGTGTTATTCCTGCATAGAGCTCGTACTTGGCTCTCTTGAAGACCGGCGGCTTGCAGATGAGCTAAAAAAACAAATATGGAAAAAATACTGAAAATTATAATTTTTATAATTCTATTTTTTTAACTTAACTAATGCTGTCTCCCGTATATAGCAGGGTAGGCAGTGGGAATCTAGTGTTAAGACACTTTGTTGCCCACTTTCTGCTAAATGCTCACGACATGAGAATGAAACATTGACATGACACGACAACTCAACGCTGTGCTTTGCCTGTCGCTAGCGCGAAGAAATTAAAGTAATAGGTACATTTTCCCCAGTGGGAATCGAACACATAACTGTCGCATTTACAGTATTTTCTTAATTTAAAAAAGGAGACCAGTAAAATGCCATCGTGAAGCATCGACACAGACTGATTTTTCTATAAAAATATCTTATTTTTTATAAAAATGAGAAATTATAAAAAAACTTACCATTAATATTTCTCAGTTCCACAAAAGCTATATCGCTTGAGGGGTCCGCGAGGCAATGTACCGAGCCATTGTTTCCGTAAAACATGTTCGTGTAGTCGTAGCTGCAGGTGACTGTAAGAAAAAAAAATGCTTTTACTGTATTCTGTAGTTAAATGAAAATAATTGTTGTGGGTTTGTTTCTCACTCAGGGAAATGATTATATTTAAATTATTTTTATTTTTCCATTCAGATGAGTAAAGTGCGGTGTTGAATTCCGGCACTCAGCACGCATTGTCTTGAAAATAACACTGTGAGAGGCAGTGTAAAATTGCTGTTTCTGTAGCGTGAAAATACTTACAATTACTTTCGTCTGTTACTACTATCGGTCTGCACAAAGAGCACAAATTGGTCGCGTTGTATGTCTGTAAAACAATGGAAAAACATAAAAGTTAAATGTTGCTTTGGTGGTAAAAGACAGTCAAACTAAATATATATGTAAGTGGACTGACAGGATGTCAGTGTAGGACCTTATAAATGCAAATTTTCTTTTATAGTAGACAGCAAAAGCTACCCTAAACTTTTTTAACTTCACGCTGCATTTTGCTGTATTTATTCCGCAAATAGCAGGGTAGGTAGAGGGAACCTAGGAAGTAGTGTTAAGACACTTCGTTCCCATTAAGTGCAAACAGAAGTTCCCCACTGGCCTCCGAATTCTGGAGGTATTGTGTGTTGATTGACGGAACAAAACGCGTCGTTACCAGAGCGAAGATATGAAAATTATAAACATTTCCTTTCTCACCCGAGACCTCTCTCCTTTTATTAAAGTCGGTTAAAAATAAAGAAAAATAACTCACACTTTCAACCAAAGCATGGCTATTAGCTAAAGCACCGGGCGCACAGCTGCTATCGAAGAACTCGCCGACCGCCTTCCCATAGTCACACTCTGATGCACTAATTATACCGCGTTCATGAGCCACTTGGACGAAGGCTACGTACGCTGTAAAGGAAAAAATTCGCGATTTTAACAATTTTTTTGTCTGGCAGCAATGGTTTCGTTCGTTACTACTTGGGGAGATGGTAGTTTTTATAAAATTTTCACACAGATGCTAAAATATTTTTTTTAACATTCATATTATCTCGAATTTAGGTGGAAAGTAGAGAACGGTGTATCTTAACACTGGGCTATCTTTGCCTATCCTGCTACACAAATATGTAGGATAAATATACTTACAAATGCCTCCAAATTCAGGGAAACACGCTTTTCTGCCCCTCAAATTTTCGAATCGAGTGATTTCTCCTTGAGCTGAACTTTCTTTCAATAAGGCAACGACTCGTGAAAAGGCCGCTGAGTTGCTTTGGGAATTTTGAACTAATTTCACCGATGATAACTTATAATGCCTGAAAAGATAGATAAATAAATAATTAATTATTACAATTTCGCGCGGGAACCTAGTGGAGGCTCTCCTTTCCCCGACGCTCCCGAGTTTTTGAGACATTAATAATGGAATGTCAGAGCTGAAGGATCTGCTGTTCTATATACGCCACTCACGTCTAAATGGGAACGGAGTGTCGTAATACTAGATCCCCGCACATAGCAAAATAGATAAAGATCTATTTTGCTATATGCGGGATGCAGCCTGAAGCCAAAAGAAAACTGAAAGAAGCTTATCTCAAAACACCCACTTAACCCCTATTTGCGAAGCTATGTGTATTGATAAGCGGTAATTGGCATCGCTTATTTCACCAGAATGGGGAAATAAAAAGAAATCATTCCTCCGAGTGGGTGGGTGTTCCAAAACAACTGTGTTTTGCGTTATGATGACCTTTTTGTATGTTGATACATTTTTTGTTAAACTTGTTCTACTTTCAATTCTCATCGGAGAAATTCAAAAAAGGAAGTAATATTCTTCTGTCTCCTTACATTTCTTTATGCGAAATAAAGCGTGAAGGTAAAGAAAAACTAAATATATATATTAAAAATTAAAACAAACAGCACTTACTGCCGAGTAAGATATCCATAATTAGACGCAGCAGCAATGAAATCAGCAGTATTATTACTTATATCGGAGAAGCAATTGAAAATGTTATTCCTTGACTGGCAGGATATAGCGGGCTCGATGCCTAGCGTGTGCGCTGCACTACGGAGCCAGGAACATTTGTTGTATTCTTCAGTACTGATGGTACACCAACGGAGTGGTGAAAAGCAGGAGGAAGAAGCGTCCACGTTTGAAAAATTGCGAGCTGTAGTAAAGAGTAATTAATGTAATTTAATTATAGATGACTACCTATAAAGTTTATATAGCGACCGTCATAGGAGATTAAGGTGCGCTTTTACTATAGAAATATAAGTAGGCATTAAAATCTCAACTATTACTAGACAGAACTTTGCATGTTACCATTTTTAACTTACCTCCTAAAGTATAGTTCTGAGGTGAATCTATCTGTCCAAATATAACCCTTGCGTTATTCCCACCCACAACACCAAGGAAAAGAGACGCTTGCCAAGAATTACCACCAGGATTGGCACCATTCGGCCACCATTGTTGTAGAACATTCGAGATTTCTGATGCTCTAGATCTGTTATACATACAAAGTAAAAATATATGAATGTAAAATGAAAAAAAAAAACAAATATGAAAGTTACTTCATTTTGGATGAACTTCGCAAAAATTTTAAAGGGTAGGAAATATATGAATGATTATTAAAGTGTATTAAGAAAAAACAAACCAAGCGGTCTTTAGGATTACAGGATTGTGATTGAAAAATAAATACCTTTAAATATATGTAAATAATAATTCAACTAATAAGTAACTAATAAATTTATACTTTTCAGATTTTTTCCTTTATTCGTATTGAAAGATTTTATTTCGTCCCAAATTTCACAAATATCTACACTATGGATATTGATTACACGATGAATTTTATGCCTTATTTTTACTGTATTATATAAGAAGTTTAATTTCTATACTCCAAAGAACTGTAAAAATTGATATCTGATAAAACTTCAGATTTATACCTCAACGCAATCTCAAGTAAAATGGTTTTGAACAGATGGTCAGACAAACAATAAAGTGGTCTTTTAAGAGTTCCATTTTTCCTTTTGAGATATAAAATCCTAAAGATGGATTTATTATTTTAGTTTAGCATTAAATAAATTGTAATTTAAGTTATAAAGTTATATCAAAGCTTATGAAAGCCCTTGCCCCTCAAATGTATAAGCATAGAAAGTGTCTTCACAGACACTTTCTCTGCTTAATACTCGAAAACAGTGCTAAGCGAACTCAACGCTGCTGCACTTTGTGCTTACCAAAACTTTGAAATTAACAGTAATAATTACTCACGTGGTAGCAACAATACCGGCCCATGGTTGTCTTACAAAGGAACAAGGGGCAGAAGCTGATTCTAGAGCCTCAGCTGTCAACACACGGAGAGAACCGTCCTCGCAGAGTAAAGCGTACGACGTCGCTTCTTGGGGGTTGCGGAGCTGGAAATGAAGAAAAATGTAAAGAATCCAAAACATTTTTTATGCTTACATAATCTAATAAATACTGAAGAGTTTGTTTAACTAAGCTATTTACAGCTACCATTTTTTTACATGGAAAATCCTAAAAATTGATTATTTCTATTTAATGGTATTAAAACCAGCTAACTGGCTGGCGTTCAGTACAGCCAAAGAACTATTATATCATAATATCAAACATAAATCCATAAATGTGGTGACACATCATCACAAGTGTTTAGACATACACACATGTCCATACATGTGAACATATATTCACCATGTGTCACATAAGGATAATGGATAGTAAGCGGATATCCTATAGTACTTTAATAATATAATAAAAAATATACTCACATTAAAGAATTCTCTCACATGTTGCCAAGCAGCATACGCAACAACTTTGTTGTTTTCATTGTTGTTATTAGATCTTAAGCACTCCAAAGCTTGGATGTGTCTATTGTTATTCTGAATGCCAGCGACACTGATCCCCATGTCGATGGTATACCTTGAACAGTTCGCGTTCTCTCCGCAAAGTGAGCAAAGGGATGGATAGCGTTCTCCTGTTAAAAGAAATATATAAAGTTATAGAGAATACTAAAATAAAATTGTATTTAATTTTTTAATTAATAAGCAGCAGGATAGGCGGAGGGAAATTTGTGTGTGTGTGAAAAAAGATACCGGTTCCCTAATTTCCGACAAATTATTGTAGTTTTACAATATGTTGGATGTGGCGCCTAATTCCGGATCTTGCCTTACCAGAAGGGAGAAACTAAAATTTTTTAAATACCGCCGAGTGGGAGGGAATCTAATCTACAACCACCGCGTCTACCAAAAACTGCTGGAAGGAATCACAATATATATAAATGATAAAATGAAATTGGCCTTTTGGTATGAATTAATGAAATTTTGTCACATCTTCCCAGTACATATTACAAATTAAGCTCCTGATAGGTACTTAGCAACTTAATAAAATTAAGATCACAGTATTAATACAGAAATAAAACAGAAAAAGAATACTAAATTAAAAAACCTCATCACTCACTAAGATCAGCATCAACTTTAGCATTGGCGCTCCAAGGTCCAGGACGACAGGCGCTGCTGAAGAACTTGCTTAGAGAATCTACCTCCAATTCCTCAGCAGTCTTACCAGTTCGATCTGCTTCTGGACATTGATCGGTTCTTGCAGCCTGTTAAAGGATAACATTAACTACTACTTCAAATAAAAAATACTTGTTGTGTTGTCCATTTATCCTCCTGCGATATGATAAAGAAATACTTACGGCTCTCTCAAAAGTCTTCAATACACGAGGAGACCAGCGGAGATCTGATTGGTCGAAGCCTGGGTGACAGTATCTACCACCTCTTAGGCCTTCAAGTCCATCTGTATGGCTTGCTGGGACTACTGCTACTGCTTCGAAAGCGTAGGGTTCTGAAAATTATAAACTGTTGTCAGATAGATAAATTCAGACCCTAACAAAAGTTTTTCACTGTTAGAAAAGTAGATAGCTATTTTTTCACAATAAAAATTATAATATATCATTTATATTTATATTATTATTGAGGCTATTGTGGAGCAGCAGTATAGCATCATCAGCATCAGTGAACGCTACGGCTGTGTTTACGATTCCTGTCGGGTAGAATGAACTGACTTTATTTCGCCGTTCAAGTAATAATTCGAAGCGTGGCATTGTGTTGCGTCTCTCAACACACAAATAATCTTGGATACTGGACAGCTCGTCGAGAAAAGGTTTCCTCTGCCTACCCTGATATATGTGCGATACGACGTACATCAAAAAGTTAAAATATAATATTTAATTTTATACTGTAGGTAGGCAGAGGGAACCTAATGTAAAGACACTCCGTTCCCCACTTTCCGCCAAGTTCTGGAGGCATTGCTTGCTCAGTGGCGGAACTCAACGCCGCGCTTTCCCTCGACACCAGAGCGAAGAAATGAAAATATAAATGTAAATAAATATTTCATTTTCTCGAATGGGGATCGAATTCATAACTAGTCGATTTTACAGTCATACTTTGTGCCCCTGCGTCATGACTGGCGTCATAACATGAGGATAACTTATATGTCTAAGGATTTATGACTAACCAGTTCTAGAAACATCTCTAATAGACCCTATCACTCGATTCACATCTGGCTGATGTTGTCCAAGCAAAACCATTTCTTCTTCAGAAAACACACCAATATCAGCAGTTCCACGGGATAATTTAATGGCACAGTCGATTCTATAGACAAAGAGAAAAACTTGTTAGGATTCCATAGATTGTGTTGCAGGGTAAGGACATCGGTGCAGTTGTTGGGACTTAAGGCGGAACGTGTAGGCTTAAAAGCCCAATTCAAATGCACATTTACGCTCACCTCCATTGTCTGAGATCCTCTTACTACATTTGAACTTATAAGCTAATTAATGATTTCAGTTGTTATTCAAGTCTGCTATAAATTTTTATAATACGCCATTACCATTACCTTGGTAATGATTAAAATAATTATTTTAATTATGACAACTGTCGAAAATTCCATATCTTTATAATTCGTTTTATGATAGATTAAAAACATTTTTTATTGATTTTAAGATTTTTTCATCTGACTGTGTCATTTAAAAGGGGTAGATAGTGTGTTTATTACTTACTTGGATTCAACTGACTCGCATATAGCTTGGCTTCCATCTCTGTCTAAGCTCTGACACAGTACTGGGCTAGTTGAAGGTATGCACACGCGATCTAGAAATAAAAAAAAAATTACATTTAAGAAAAATAATAAAATAAAAAAACAATCTCACTAGGAAAATGACTAGCAGAATCAAGTTCATTAAATTAAAAATATAAAATTAATAATTTTTATCCAAAATAACATTGAATATGTTGTTACTTCAAAAGAAATCCTACAAATTCTTTTTAAATATATGAAAATAAGCTCAGTAACAACATATTCAATGTTATTATGGATAAAAATTATTAATTTTGGATTTTTAATTTAATGAACTTGCTTCTGCTAGTCATTTTCCTAATATATGATAATAAGCTCTATTTATTATAGAGCTTGTTTTCATATATTTAAAAATATTTTGTAGGATTTCTTTTAAAGTAACAACATATTCAATGTTATTTTGGACTAAAATTATTAATGATAAATTATTATTTCTTAATTTTCTTATTTCAATTTTTTCACATCAATGCAAAAGCCGGGCGTCGAGTTCCGCCACTCAACACGCATTGCCTCGAAAAATTCAGTGGAAAATAGAGAATGGATTGTTTTAACACTAGATTCCCTCTGCCTACCTTGCTATGCAGCGTATGCTGGATACAGCGAGAAGCTGATTAATTTATTTTTTTAAATCTACATAATCGTAATAAAACCCTGTTATTTGGTATGGGGAGATCACTAAGAGAAAGTAATGGAAGTTTTCAATGATTACGTAAACGAAATATTCAATGTCGTATAATCATCAGCATCAGTATCTTCATTTCTTTTTAAATGATCATTTATTGTGTAATATCAAAAGTAGTATTCAATTTATCACAGAAATAGATCAGCTCATATAATATGTAATTATATATAATCTATTAGATATAAATTATATTGTAGAGCTTCACCCTGTATTCCGCTATATCATATAGCGTTTCCATCTTTCAGCGGAACCTTTAAAACGGTAACGGTAACGGTAAAACGGTCGCCTAGAACGGTAAAATAAAAGTAATTCCCTCGAGTGGCAGCACAGTTCAGTCAGAGTGCTTCGCACAATTATCGTCTGTATGTTTCTAAATTAATCAGAAAGAGATTCTAATTGCTGATGCTCCAATAACGAGTTCACAAGAGTTTCCTTCCTATAGGAGCCGTTGCCTACAAGCAACTGCCCTCGATTGACTTTTTTTTTCAAATGGACTTTATTGCTGTTGACCTGGACTGGTCTTGATAGCGTCACTGGGAGGGGCCACGCTCCTGAAGAAAAAGTACGAGCTTTGATGGACGCTCGTGGAGCTCGGGGGAACTGCCCCCGATTGACACAGTTCCACTGTTTGTATAACCTTTTTTACCTACATCCACCCTCTTTTACATGAGTTTGTTAACAATATAATAAATACATGGTAAAACCAAGTGTCATGAATAGTTTATCAAGCTTATCGTATAACGGTTGTGTTATCATTTAGTGATAACAGCAGTAAAGGGGTGGGCCGGTGATTCACTATATCAACGATGTTTAAATGGCAATCATTTCAACATATATATATTATATAAATAATATTCATAAGAATCATAATTTCAGTACTTTTTTGGGATCCTAGCGTTAACATACTTTCGTTCCCCATTTACCGCCGGTTTCCTGTGGACGTACATAAATACAAAAGCTCGAATAGCATTATTCTCTGTTTGAAGCAGTCGGCTAAAACCTCTTTTTTTAGTTACTTTATCTACCGTATATAGCAGGGTAGACAAAGCTACCATAGTGTAGAGACACTCCGTTCCCTACGCACCACTGAATTTTAGACATTGCATGTTGAGTGGCAGATCTCAATCAAAACGCTTTGTGTTATTACCAGAGCGTGGAAATGAAAACAGTTCAGTCCCTCAACTGGAAATCAAAATCATAATCGTTGTTTTAATACTTCAGTCAGTCACTTTTTTCTAGACTTCTACGGTATTAGCCCACAAATTGTATTTTTCGTAAGAACATGTGATTTGTATTTTATTGTATGTATGACTGATAATATAAATCTTATCTTCAGCTTAGGCACCGCCTTATTACGAAATCGCTTTTTCATACAACATTTACCAACCTAATATGAATTCATTTAAGTCCCTCGAGTGGGAATCGAACCCACAACCTGTCGCGTTTACCGTCGTTTTCGAGGCGCACGCCCTTGCGCTACGAAAACGACGAAACGACGAAAACTGTTTTAAAATGAAAAACTTATAAGCTACGTAATTAATAAAGAATAATAATGTGTTCTATTACAATACATTTATAGTAAATATAGCTACTTCAAGACATACAAAAATACTATGACTAAACAAATCGAATTTAGGATCACTCTTTAAAAAATATCGATAAAGCGATACGATAAAATCGTTTTTTTGTCACTTAAAGAAGTATTACATAATAAAAATATTTACTTACAGGATTGCGCATACGCATTCGCAACTAACAGCACGAATAAATATAATTTTAAACCCATATTTGACAGAAATATCACAAAATAACACTAAAATTTGACATTAAAAACGATCACTAAGTACAACGTTCACTACCTGAGTGATTCGTTATAGTAGTATTTTATCAGTATGTTATAGCCTTATCAATTTCCAAATTCAAGTGATAAGTGATAAGAGATAAGTCCATAGGGCGATAATCATTTGATATTTCAGTTAGAAGACTATTGTTAATTCCTTGCATTAGTTGGAAATTTGAAACGCTGTCATATTAATTATAGGCCGTCATGTCACAGATTGGTTGGTAATGGTTGGTAGCTCAACTCCGCCTGGAATAAAAAACATAAATGTGAAATGATAGCCAAGTTCAATGTTGAGTAATGGTCAAAATTTAATGCTAAGCCGTAATTTCAGAGAGTTTGGACAAAGTCTCGCCAGTCGCGTGCAATTTTAATAGATATGTTTATATGTATCATATATTGAAAATCTAAAATTATATGCAATGCATAATTTTTGATATGTTTAAGCAAACAAACACGTAAAAAAATATCTATATACAAAATAGCCTTACTTACAATATGCATGTATCATAAAAAATTATATCATATATATTATTAGCAGTACCCACACGTTATCGAGATAACAATTCAAAGAACTATATTTCGTATTGAGTATTTTATAAACTTGGCTCGTAATTTGTATACGGATATGATTTATGTGTAAAATATTTTATCGAATTAAATTTAGTATTAGTTTTTTCCTCTGTCATTTTCCGTATTTTGCGGAGTTGATAACAAAAAATGGTATAAAAATCACCATAATAAAATTAAATAGTATGGTATATATAATAGTTTTATATTCGAAATAGATTATAAATGTGCAAAACGAAAAGATTAAAAGCCTGGACCCATTTTTTCATCAAAATTGTTTCCTTACATTTGTTACTTAAAAATTTAATTGGTCCAGACATACATAATATCATGTACCTATATAACATATACTGATAAACACATTATACTTATTTGCGTAGCGTAGTCGAGTAAAAATAGTTTATCGATAGATGATTCGCTGCTCCGTTTTTCCCTTATTTAGTATTAAGTAAATTCTCAGGAAACAATAAAACTAAAAGAAAAAATTATGAGTATACGTATATTATAAGAAGATTTTAATAATTTCAAAATAATTTTTATTCTCGATTATATTAAATATAATAAAGGGATTTAGCAGATATACACTCTAAGCCTACATAATATATTATTTAGTAGGAACGAGAAAATTTGGTTTTTCCATTTTACTTCTAAAGCACACGCAAACGAAGTAGCGGGCAAACTTTTTCTCTCTCCTGTATATTATTAGTCCCATCTGATGCGGAGGTCTGCTTTCCTCGTGTATTCTCTCCAATTTGCTCGATTAGACGCATCGTGAGCGGAAACGTTTGAGGCATTCATGTCTCTCTTAATGATATCTGCCCATCTCATCTTCGGTCTTCCTCTTCTTCTGGTCCCAGAAATATTCATGTTCATTTCATTGTAACATTTCCGATATATTCAGGTGGTCTTCTCTTTACATGTCCCTACCACCTGAGTCGGTTTTCTTGCAGCTTGTCGGCTATGTCGCGTACTCCGAGGCTCCCGCGAACGTACTCGTTGCGTAACTTTTCGCTCCTCGTTACTTCGCACATCCAATGAAGCATCTTCATTTTGGCTACCTGGACATTATGGACAAGGTTTTATGTCGTAACCTATGTTTCACTCCCGTTAGACAGTTCTAACGTATGTGAGTGAAACATGGGTCTTCATATTATAATGTTTTTACATACAAGGCCCTTAATCTTAACGGTCGTCCTCCGGTCACAGGTAACACCAGTCACTTGCCGCCATTTAAGCCAAGCAGCTGCGATTCGATGTTGTATATTTACTTCCGAGGAGCCTGATTTGTGTAAAATGGCATCCAGATATTTATATTCAACAAACCTATTGATTTCCTGTCCATCACGATAAGAGGGTGTTGCATTTGGCTATGTACGTTATACACCATATGTTGGGTTTTCGGTACTATATCTTCAGCGTAAATGAAAATCCATGGTGCTTTATTGTGGGCCTGTTCTGTGAGAGCATCCATCACCAAGCTTAAGAGATATGGACTTAAAACCGAACCTTGATGTATCCTTCCGTGACTGCTATTGTTTTTGTTAGCCCCACTATAGTTCAAATTATTAGTTTCTGTACGTGTCAGCTATAATGTCAACGTACTTCTTTGGGACATTTTTCTTACTAAGATTCCACTAGATTGTTGAACCTGGTACACGATCAAATGATTTTTCCATGTCCAGGAATGCAATAAAGGGAGATGTGTTTATAGTCGTGAATTCTTGAGCAACCATGTTTATAGCAAACATAGCATCGATAGTGGAAAGCCCTACATCGAATCCGTATTGATATTTAGTCAAGGAGCTTTCTGTTCTTAACCGTTTATCGATTACTTGTTCATACAGCTTCATCGTATGGCTCATTAACTAAATTGTATAAAATGTCTGTGTATAAAAGTGCTCCGTCAGCGTACTTAACAATTTTGGTATTTATTGGGTCTTGTGCCGCCTGGTTAATGGTCAATACTTCTAGCTCTTTCTTTTTAAATTCTTCAGCCTTTCCCCCTTTAAGTAAACGCCATTTAGTACTGGCATCTTTTCTTGTTTGGGATTAGACTTTTTCTGGAAGACCATGTTCATGACTAACACTCGATGCTGCGATATGACGCATTCCCAAAGGATCACCTTGTATCTTCCCAATGATAATATGTTGGTGAGGATGTAGTGCTGTGTACTATGGGGGCCACTCTTTTAAGTCAAGAGCGAGGTCGTAGGCCATAGTTCTTGATAAGATGGTTTTGCCAGCGTTATTTACAGGCCCATAATCATATCCTCCATGTACTCTGCCGAACGGGCTGCACGTTGTTCCTATATGGCCATTTATGTCTTCACCAATAACGCACGCTTTTCGTGTGTGTACTCTTTTTGTTTTATAAAATAATATCAATACTCAGTAAAAAGGAGGTGATTAAGTTTTCTATTACTGAGACATTTCTTAAAAATAAAAAATTGACAGGTTAAGTGCGAGTCGCACTCATCCACAGAGGGGTATTTATCAGTTTCGGGATTGTAGGTCAATGGTACAAGACAACTTTTAATAGTTAAGCAAGTTAATTTAGACCAGCTTAAATTTCACTCATTTTGTATGACATGATTTTAAATTATAAGTTTTTCGGCAAATTTCATACAATATGCAGAAAAACGGAGCAAAAACGCTGGTATCTTTTGATAGCATTTACTTAGTTTTTTTTTTTATATTTCAAGGGGCTTTAGACATTTTTATTATTAATGTTAGCATTTTTATTATTATTAACTCCACACGTTCTTAAGATATATAGTCTTGACAGACGGACAGCAAGACAAACAGAAAGACGAACAACAAAGTGAATGTATAAGGGTTCTGTTCCTTTTGACCCTTTCCGGACCATAAGGTTTTGAGAGGTATTGCCATCATTTTAGCTGTTTAATATAATTTATTGTGGATCTAAAAAACATATTTTTAAAGAAAAATATTAAAGTTAGTTTTAGTTTTTGTGTTTTTTTATGGGACACGGCTGTCCCTATGGTCGTAAGAGGTAACTTATTGTCATAAAATTCATCTTTATAATTATATGATTTATAAATTAAGTAGGGGTTTTAATAAAATATATCGCTATGATTATTACACATATTCTTATTTTTCAACGAAATAATATACTACTTTACCTAAATACTCAAATAGTAAAATTATACTAGCACAACTATCATTTGTACGGT
Organism: Heliconius hewitsoni; assembly: GCA_018230445.1. Taxonomy (NCBI): domain Eukaryota; kingdom Metazoa; phylum Arthropoda; class Insecta; order Lepidoptera; family Nymphalidae; genus Heliconius; species Heliconius hewitsoni. The sequence continues at coordinate 15,993 of DWAN01002004.1, forward strand.
TTTCCTTCTTAATCTTGGCACAATTTACGTATCTCTTGCGGACAATGGCTTTATCCATTGCTTGTAATAGTAACATTTGAAATAAGAACATAGACATGTTCTTGGATAGATACAGAAGTGTCTGGTATTAAAGCCGTTGAATAAACTCCAAGCTACGACTTGCCTAAAGCTTTTTACCTTTTG
>DWAN01002005.1:0-16170 GCA_018230445.1 Heliconius hewitsoni
AAATAAGGGTTGAAAGTTTGTATGGATTGTTTTTTAAAACAGCACCGGTTTTTATAAAATTCAAAATTCAGGCTCTTTAAAATATTTCATTGAACACGTGTTTCATAGTTTATTAGAATTCACCCCTAAGGGTTTAAATAAGGGGTTGCAAATTTATATGGAAAAATCTTTAAATCGCCACCGATTTATATAAAAATTTAAATTCAGACTATTAAAAATATTTTATTGAACACGTGTTTCGTAGTTTTTTTAGAATTCACTCCTAAGGGTGCAAATAAGCGGGTGAAGCCGCCCGCACCCACTAGTACAAAATATAATTTACGAGATCCTAATATATAATTACATTGTTATGCAGTTTCAATCCTGAATTAGACGATTCAAATTAATTTTCATATTAAAACATTGTGTTATAATAGGCTTAGTAAATAATCCTATACAAATAATAAATCATGTTTCGTTTATTCGTTTTTGTGTATTTAACACCGTTTTCATTATATTATTAAATAAATGAATACATGGTATTGATATAATATAATTAATCATTATTATATTATTAGTTTATGATAAATCATGTTATAGAACTCATATGTATCGCAATCGTAAATTTTTGTTGTAGTGATTTCTTAAATGGTGGTCGGCGGTTAGTTAGGAACTAAGGAAACTAAGGAACGTTGCATCATACAATTTAATATTATAATTTTTCTTTTCAGCTTTCAGCACGCTTTATTCTGCATATAGTAGAGTAGCCAGTGGGAACCTAGTGTTAAGACACTCCGGCTTACGCCGCTCGAGGCACTGTGAGTTGAGCGACGAATGTCAAAGCCGCGTTTTGCATTGATGCCAGAGCGAGAAAATGAAATTATTAAATAATTCATATCCTCGATTAGGATTCGAACTCACAATTTACACATTTTCGGTCACACGCTTATCTCTTATAATATTAAAGAATAACTGTTAATATTTGTTAATAGGTACTTATTTATAGATGCATATGCATGCATATACAAATTCGCTACATTTAGTGTAAAATATATTTCATAAAAGGAAACTGTTATATATTATTTGAATAGTTTCTCCAGATTTAAATCAGATTGTGATAAAATATAGTTTTAATCTACTATGTTATTGCGTTTAATAGGCGTTTACTGCGCAAATTATACAACACCAAATGAGTTATTTAAATTTTCGTAATATCTATGCGCTTGAAATCCTAATTTAGGTAAATTATGAATTTCTAGTTAATGTAGCTACAGTTAGAACAATTAAGGGAATAGCGTTTAAAAGGCTGGCCCTTTTTCTGTTTAGACGGTTGTAAATAATGATAAGATCCTTTGCTACTTCTCATATATAAGGTTGTATCCTTTTAAAATACAACAAAATACATGACGGAGTGGTAGTGGAATAGGACTGAGTCTGTATGTAGGTTCAAATATGTGTTTGCTTATATTGTACTATTGTATTACTATAATTTTGGTGTTTCTCCATTTTCTTTGTGATGATGGATTCCATCACGCTTAGAAAATAACGAACTTGCTTCTTTAGATTTTCTTTGACTATCCAGTAAAATATAAAAAAAAGTGCATGATGCAATTTAGATATACAAATTCAATATGAATATATTTACATGATAGTACCTGGTACTGAGTTTCTCATCGTGCCTATAGGTATAACCTAGTTCTACGATTTTTATAACGTTATAAACACTCCAATAAAATATGAAAAATAAACAACTATTTTATTGTTACAGTTGTGCCAGAGGAGATTATATAAAGGTGTACTGGGAAGTACAGGGACCAGGTCCACCTGGGGCCATCAATGAACGATCTGGCTGGTCTAGGACTCTTTGCGGGAGCCGAGCTGATGTTCCACCTGCATTATACTCACCAGGACCAGCTTTAGTGCTGGAATTTCATACTACAAGACAAAATAATGCTACTGGATTCCTTGGAACGTACAGCTTCATTGATCGACGTAAGTTATTTTAGTGTTTTATTCTTGAATAATATTTAGATTGTTATAGTACTGGCGTCAATATCAGTGATTAATATAAATATATGTATGAAACAACAAAAGAAAAAGAGAACTTTGTAAATATATTTGTATTTATACAGGGTGTAAAGCGATCGGTGGATCAACGGTTGTCTATTGGTAGAGGACCTCAGTACCTTATCCATTACTCCCCCATGTGTGTGAGTCAATTTTTAGTGATTCGGCAGATTTTTGAGAATTTGTTATATTTTGGAAAAAAATCAATTCTTGAAGAAAAATTCTATAGATGAAATTTCTAGGTACTCTACCCATAGACAGAATCATTGATCCATCGATCGCGTTACATCCTATATATTAAATGTCAACCAAATAATACATAAACAAATATTATTTTTTAAAACCTCAAACAAAATGCATAGCAATAAGAAAGCAACATAATACCAAGTGACATCCTGAAACGATGAATAGAGCTCGTATAAAATAATAAAAGCAAATCTCAAATATTTTAAAGTACTCAGTCTTTGGCCATGCAAGCGACACATACAGTCGCCAAATGGGTTTACTCCAGATGCCTTGAGTCAATTTCACTTGGCATCTGTCCGATCTTATGATGAAAAGAAGTGCAGTATTTGATAAACTGAATTAAACTTTGGGAGTATTTTGTAAAAATTCTTCTTAAGTATGTATGTTTGGTTTATTTTTTTTAGCCGAATACGGCGAAGCAAAAAGGAAGGTTATGATTTTGATCTGTATGTACATATATATGTATGTATGTATGTGGATATGGATGTTCATCTGTTCCCTCATAGCTTTTAAACTGGTTATCATAATTAGACGAGGTGTCGTCAGAAGCCTCTTGATTGTCCGCAAGTTATAGATTACATGACGTCACGTTAAATTGACTACAACGTCCTCCAGGTAAATTCCTCCATTGAAGTAAAGAACTAAAAGATCTAAAAATTATCGACTAGGTATCATACCTATAACCTGTGATTTATAGTCTTATTTGCCTAATATTTGGCTTATAGATATTTTTTTATTCATAGACGCTAAAATTAATTATCTATTTAGAAAATGTAGAAGAAGACCAACATAGAATTTATCCAAGTTACTATAAAAATTGTAACAAACAGAATTTTCTATTTTACTTCTTAAACTAATAGACAAACACCTGTCTTATACCTATATTTCACATAATTACTTTTTACATATTTTTTATGGAAAAAATATAATGAAATAAGCTTAATTGATTATTACAAAACACGTATATTGTATTGTATGAATAGTATGTAATGTATAACAAATATAAAGAGGCGACCACAATTTCCTGTATTCCCAGAAACTATCAATAATGATTGATATTTTCTTTTGTTCGCTTTTTTCTTTGGATAAAATTTATGTATTTTTGTGTAAATAAGAAATTATCCAATTTTGCCCTTTTATTGTTATCTGATAGTATTCTATAGGATAATAACTGTGTTTTCATTTTTTTTTGGTTTCACTCTGTATCCCCCATGTAGCAGGATTAGCAGAGGGAAACTAGTGGTAAGACACTCCGTTCCCAAATTTCGACGCATTGCGTGTTGATTGGTGAAACTTAATGTCGCGCGTCTGCCTTGTTGCTCAAGTATCTTTACTTCAGCAACAAAAAATTCATAAATAATAGTTTATTCCCCCGTGGGAATCAAACCCACAACCGCAGAGACATGCTTATGCCACTGCCACGCCACTACTAATTCATATAATGCTTCGTCCACTGATGAGTTTATCATTGCATAGCCAAATCATCAATTGCAAAGAATCTTTCAATATCGTTCGATTTGAACTGGAATTGAATTTATATTATAATATTGTGTGTTCAAGTAGTTATTATATGTTAAACTTAAAATATATAAAGATAATGAATCTACTCAATTTACAAATTACTGTCATTACTATTATGTATAATTAAATTGATAATAACATATTTCTTTTGTTACTGAAATAATTATATAATAATAATAGAAATGTTCCACATGGTATTGCTCGTGCTGCTTAACATGTGCGTGATTGCTCGGTCTACTTAAAATAGTATACGGCTATGCCATTTATAATGTATATAGATAAAAAATTAGGTACGCCTCGTTCTGCTTCACCAGCCTTCAAAACCGTCGTGACGCAAGAGCACAAAGGTGTGATGGTAACGCGAAGGTTGTGGATTCGATCCCCACATAACGTAACGAATTATTTGTTTATTTATTATTCGTTTAGTTATAACTTCACTCTGGCACCAAGGCCTGGCGTTAAGTTCCACACGCAATGTTTCGAAAAATTCTGCTGTATGCAGGATACAACGTGAACGTACTACGTTGTATCTTAAATTTCCAGATAATATCCAGATAAGGAGATTTAAATGAAAATATTCCTATTACGAAACAGCGAATAGAGATCACGTAGAGCGTTAATTATATCACCATATCCATTGTTTAACGTACTCCGTATATCCGGTACCAAAGCTAAATCAAAAAGCATATTCACTTTGTAGAATCGACCTTTCTAAAATCCGTATAAGCCGATAAAACGAGGATCAAATACAACGAAATCCATTCTAAAACTCTACAATAATATTATGGGAGACAGTATTATGAACTGCAAGAGCGTAAAAATAGGGATTGAAAATGCTTGTTCACTGTACTGGTACAGTCATCGTCGCACTTCGACCGAATAATCAATATTTACTGAGAATAAATGAAGGCTAAGTTTGCCTGAAAACACGATATCGCAAGTTCGTTAATGAACGCGTTTACTGAGTTTTCTAATATTTATTGATGTAATTATATACTTTTATTTTTTATTATTGTATTCTGTTTTTTTCTTATGATTTTGCCATATTTATGACTTGAATTTGAATTGAGGCCAGGCGTAGGAGCGCAAGGTTTGACTGTAAACGCGACAGGTTGTGGGTTCTATTCCGGCTCGGTGCATTTTCATTTCCTTGCCTCGGTAACAAGGTGTTTATTTAAAAAAAAAAAGAATATACATTTATTTGTTAATTACACTTAATAATATGAATGTCTATATTCAAAATAATTCTCATAACTAGTTATTCGATATAGAAGTCAAGAGCGAACCCGCATCCTTTTCAATCGGTTATCTATCCCAAGGGCCCTTTTTCACTCAAACGAAGTAATTTTCAGAATAAACTTCAAGTAAGTTAGTGAGATTATGTTTTGACATAAATTTTAGTAGTGTTTCATACGAATTTTGTAATTTAAAATTAAAATATTTTTTACTTATTACTTAAAATTTACGGGTAAAATTTTTAAAATCCACTTGTATTTTTATTACACTAACGGTTTATAGGTTAGGCAGAAAAAACACACGCCCAATCCGCCAAACTTAAAAAATATAATTTTTAGTAGAAGCTGATAAAAAAATATACATATGTTTATAGTATCATAACCCAATTTCACGTATCGCCTTACCAGAATGATTAATAACACAATAGTAGCATCTAGTAGTAGAATTGAATCACAGCTTGACCAAATTTCATTTACCGAACTAGAAACCGAGTTAGAGTTAATCCCGCTTCGATTCAATGAATTCGCCACTAGTGACATCCGTATATACCTAAACTTCATATATGACTTGTGGTTTTGGTTACTCTTAGACCGTAATAGCTTAGATAAAAGCAATAATTTTTGTTCGGTGTTTTTGTCAGTGTCTTTTTTTTCTTTAAACTTTCATGATTCACAATTTAATTTTTAAAATAGTTACTTTATATACATATGAGGTAAAATGAATTTTGAGCTCACGACAGTCACAGGTTGTATGTAAGGCTTATTTAGTTAGAATATTCTCTCAGCGCCGTTGTAGGATTTTATTTTAAAATTGTAAATTAATTTATTAGAACTTATCGCTTAATAAAAGAAATGCTGCTGCTGAAAGCTATACCTTCTAAAACATGCAAGGCATTTAAAACTATCAGTTTTCTAAAGGAAAAAGAAAATCAAGTGACGATGCTTAAAATACTCTCGGAAATGTAGGTAATTTTTATTGTAAAAAGCAAGGAATAAAAAATTATAAATTCTAAGCTAAAATGTATATGAATAATAACTGTATATACAAAAAACTGGACAAGCGTGAGTTTGATTCGCCCACCGAGGGATCCGTACAAAAATTGAAAGTCTTGAGCTTTTTCTAAAACTCAAATTTAGCTTAGTCAGAGCCCTTTCATTCGATACCTCACTTGAACTTAACGGCTTTAATGCCAAATTTTGCCACGCTTTTAAGGTTATTATTTTTTTAGGATTTTACAACAAATATATAGTTTTTTGATTTAATTTCATAATTCTAGGTCAACCGGAAGTACCCTATTAATTTCGATTACATTGATAGTGTCGAAATACGCATTTTCTCATTGTAAACGGCCATATTTTTTAAGCAAATGTAGAAATATGATTTTTTCATGAAGTCATAGGACCCTAGATCTGGTATATGGTTTGAATTTCAACTGGATAGCTCCAAGCGTTCCTGAAATAAGAGCTCTTAATAAACAGACGGACGGACAACAAAGTGATCTTATAAGGGTTTCTTTTTTCCTTGCAAGATATGGAACCCTAAAAACTATCATAAGCACTATAGAAGTTTTTAAAATATATTCAGTGTCACAAGCCACTCCGGGAATTAAATTTTTATTTCATTTCTTGGCGTGGTAGCGAGACACAGCGCGGCGTTAACTTCCGCTCATCAAACACAATGTCTCGACAATTCACACTCAGTCCCTCTGCCTATCTTGCTAATTGCGGGATACAGCGTGAAGCTGAAAAAAAAAGGAAAATATCTAGATTTTAGGTACACCTTAAAACACTTTTCTAGATAATAGCAGAACAACAAAAAATACATATACAGTACATTACTACTGTTTAATAAGGATGGCAAAAATATTATGACTTGGCAAGAATTTCTTAACATTTAACTCTCCTAACAACTACATACCAGTTCTCCGTTTAATGAGTTACGGACTTCTCCAGAAGCCTTTACCATATATATTAATACAAAAAGGAAATTACTTAGGAAGTAAGTTCACGATCTCTCACAAAGAGTATACAACTTGTATTGTTATCTCACCATCGTAGAACTTATGTTCGGGAAACGAACGTGTAAAAGCGTTTTTGATAACGATGTATTATGCAAATGGTATATTCTGAAGGCGGCTATGAGGTTCCTCATTATTGCCTTTATTATTTCTATCTTTATTGTAATAATATGGTAGATATTCAGGCCGTTGTGGCACAGGGGCACAAGGATATCACTGTAACGTGACGGTTCTAGGTTCGATTGTTATTTATTAATATATTCTTTTCTTCCGGTGTTGAGTTCCACTACTCTACATGCGATATGCGTTCTACGCAGCGTCTTAACAATAGGTTTCCTCTGCCTTCCCTAATGTTTGCGAGATTCAGCTAAGTAATGTGATTATTCTGAAAGCGGCTATGAGGAGTTATTATTGGCCTTATTATTTCTATATTTTTTGTTATTTATGTGGTAGATACTTTTATACTATTAGCGAAAAAGCTCCTCTATATTTGTATCACGTAAGAATTTCATAGAACAAACTATTTGTTAATTACAACTGTTATTATGACATAGTAATGTTTTATTCATCTTATGAAATTAGATGAAAATATAAATATGAGAACTTTTACTTATTATAGCTAAATTTTGTGTTTCTTCTTCTTCAGTTTTACGCTGTATCCCGCAAATAGGTAGAAGCACCCTAGTGTTAAGTCACTACGTTCCCCACTTTCTGCCGAACCAGTGGTGGAACGTCGTAAAATCTGATTTGCGTGTTTTAAATAAAAACTAAAAGCCGTTTTTAATTCATTTTAAATAAAAAAAGAAGAAAAATCAATGAAAACACTTTTTCATAGTAGAGATCTACTAAAACGAAATATTTCTTTAAAATATATATTTAAAAACAATTGAATTGGAGATTAAATAGAAGATATATACAACATGTGAAGAAAGATGTAGAAACAAGTAACTGAGTTACCAGCGACTTGTTTGCCTTGATCCAGTGGAGCGTAAGCGTAGTTGGACGTATTCACCGTGTAGCGCTTGTACCGTCGAGTGTAAGACGTCACTATTAGAGAAATAAAATGTTTTTCTTGTAAATTAAGTAGAAAATGAGGATGATCATCAAGAACTCCAAAAAAAAATTCTAGGTATGCTTAAATAATTAATGATATAAATTATGCATAAAATCACTAGAAACACAGGATATATTATAAGCTAGTGACGCGTTCGCGGCTTCGCCCGCTTGCAATTCACAATTATTTGTTTATTAATCTGGGTTACATTTGTGTTTAAATATTATTATCTTTTTAAATTCAGAATTAAGTATTACTCGAATCAATAAGTGTAAGTGATGTGTAGCAATTTTGTCCACAGACAAACAAACGAACCGACAAACACTTGTCTGTTTGTTGTTGGTCCGATATTTAAAAAAAATTATTTATTATATTGATAAACGTCCCTTTTCATAGTTTTGGATATATATGTTTTCTATATACCTACAAACAGGCATCACTTACAACATTATTGTATATAGATATACTTAGACTATTGTGAGACCGCAAGATAACTTTTGACTACAAGCTCAAGCTTTGTTAAGACAAAACGGATTGTTGAGTTTCACCACTCAATTTGCAAAGTTACAAGTTCTAACGGAAAGAAGGACTTAAGACTCTCATCTATGCGATCGATCTTGAGATGTCGTTTTTATAATTAAATAATTATCACGACACCTCAAAGTCGCTCTCAAGATCAATTTCCTAGTTGAGAGAAGGGGTTGAGAGGTGTGAGGGTGAAAAAAATTATAGTATAAATATTCCCATAACTGACTTTGAGTCGATAACGATCCCTTTCCGCTTTATACATTTCAACTGCGAATATTTACCAAATATTACATTATAACACCAAAGAAGATTTTCAAAGGACGAAGTATAGTGCTTTAATATGCAAGGGTGGAACCGATAAGCCAGCCTTACAAACCCAGGTGATCCTATTTGAGCTCCTCGGTCCGTCTCTAGCGTTTCGCAGATTTACACCACGCCTTTGTTCTCGTTGTCTAAAACCGTTACAAGTAACATACAGCTTATATTTATAACCAAGGTTTATGGAGCGAAATACGCTCCAGTATTTTAGTTTTTAGTACATGCTTTTTGGTTGGTGGCTTTAAAACATTTAGACGTATGTAAAATTGACCTTCGTATATTTATTTGGTCATGCCTTCAAATCCCACTCGGCGAGGGTTATATATTAAGCAAAATTTACATTTATAATATTTTAAAATGACATTTACTTAGGACTACAAGCATATGTAAATTTTGTACGAAAATTTCGAATACAAGACATGTGCAAACTTTGTTGTTTATTATTTTTAAATATATTTGAAATAAAACCAGTTTCACGCTGGATTCCGCACACACTAAGGTAGATAGAAGGAACCTAGTAGTAAGATACTCTGTTCCCCATTTTCTATAAAATTCTGAAGACAAAGCGTGTTGAGTGGCGAAACTCAACGCCGCCCTTTGCCAAATATTTCATTACCTCTAGACGAGATCGAACACACTATCGGTCCTGTTAAAGAAATTTGAGCTGCAAAATAATATTAAAAAAAGAGTTACGCACAGCGAATACCCTTTTATCCACAAAGTATTTAGGGGAAATTGATTGATTATTTTAGTATTATTATTTATACATTAATCGTAATTTGAATCTTTTGGGAAGCACTACATTGAATTCTGTCGCTCCACTAGTTATATCGCGAAAATTAGATGAAAAGTGAGTAGCGGCGTCCTAACACTAGATTCCCTTTGCCTACCGCGCGTCACACTGTAGTGTAAAACCTAAAAAAAATATAAAATAAAATAAATTTCAGCCAACACATAAATATTATTAGCTTCTGACTTTATCGCAGTCAACACACTCGAGTAAAATCTATGATATCTTCTATCATTGTCAACGTACCGTAGCCACTGTAGGTGTAATCAGATGACGGAGACGTATGGCGCGGGCACAGGTGTGGAAAGTCCTCAACAAACATTTGTCTAAGCTGGATGCGTACCTACATCTCATCTTCAAAGGATATTGTACCGTAAACAAATGGTAAATAAATTTAAATTACTCTTGGACGAGATTGAATCCAAAGTAAATGGTTGTTAAAATGATTAAAGTGGTCAATATTTTTATTTCATAGTGCTGGAACTGGAACTGGAACTGGAACTGGAAATTAATTATAATTAATTATTTTGACGTTTAAGTATACTAGGAAATCACCCTGGATTTGATAGGTATTTTTAATATTACTACAATAATATATTTTATAGTTTATTGTGGCAAAAAAAATAATCTGCACACTGCACACTGCACACTGTGAGCACACTGTGGACAAACCTAGCTATTACATAAGGTTTGATAAACTCCTAATCCTCGCTAAGGAAAGCAGATAGATCCTAGAATGATCCACGAGGCTATTGAAATACAAAAACATCCTAATTTACACACAAGGACAATTTTTATGTTAACTGACAGACAAATGCCACCTCAGTTTACCCGTGACCACGGACTACCGCAAAGAGTTCGAAACGTTTCCAAAAATGTATAATACCAAATATACGCGATTAATCCGGTTAAAAAAATTTCATTTAAAACCTTTTTTTGTTTTGATTACTTTTTAACTCATACCTTCGTGAATAGGGTATAGAAGATAGATTTTTCTATACTTCAATGGTCTATATACCTAAATATATCATATACATTTGAGCTTGATACCACACAATCTTAAGATAAATGGTCGTGACAGACAGATAAAACCAAAACAAAGTGACTATATAACGTTTTTACTCTTTGAGGTATAGAACCCTAAAAATAACCTAAATATACAGAACCCTATACATTTTTTTTATAAAACATCTAACGACAACTAACATTGTATAAATAAACCAGCTGATAACCAAATATTATCCAAGGAAAGTTACAATTGATGTTGTTATAGCACCAACATTACACTTCCACGCGTGATATGATCGAGCGTTATGATCTCTACACGCTTTATTTTTATAGAGTCGAACGGAGCCAAGTTTTCTATAGAGCAATCTATCTATATGATAATCGAACAATCGCTCGGTACCATTTGTATGAAAATTTCAGAAGACCGTCACAGCAATGCATTGGAATCGCCAGGATATATGGGTTATATTTTGCATTCGTGTACCTTCTTTATGAGATGGGGGAAAATGGATATTGTGTTATTTGTTTTTACTGATATATATTTATTTTTAAGATGTATTATTATTGTTTTATTATTAGAATATATTTGGGACTAGGAGCAGGAGGCACAAGCGAGTGATTGTAAAAACGCGGCGGTTGTGGCTTTGATCCCCACTCTGCGAAATGAAATATTTAATGTTTTCATTTTCTGGCTCTGGTTACAAATAGGTTCCGCCGCTTAACACATGTTCGCACTCAACATTTTTCGATTCACTCACAAAAAATATTATAATATCTGTTGTGTGACAGTTAATAGTATGACTGATTTCACATAATAGTTGTATATTAGTTTAAATTTTAATAGGTAAAATGTATATGTAACTTTTTAAACTATATTGTTATCTCTCCGTTCACCTAAAAAAGGCCTAAGGAGAACTGAGTCATTAGGTTCTCTTTGCTTCTTCTACAAAGGTAGATAAGGAATGGCTTAGAAATTAAAACATAAGATACTAAAGATCTGATTTCGTGAGTTTTAGTATAATGCAACGGTCTGTTGATTACATTTAAACGCCTCAATGGAATAAACTTTAGGTATTTCCTCGTAATCACATTCAACTGCTAACAATTCTTTACTTTAACGAATAATAGAATAAAAAGTTCAACATTGATTACATTTGACAAAAAAAAACTTTTTGCTCAATAGAATTGAATATGCGAAACAAAGTGAAAATATTGTTTTATTTATTTTTTTGGTTTCGGTCGGTTTGTGTTGGAATTAGGTTCATAACGGGTTCTAATAATATTTACATAAAATTAAAATATTTATAGAGTACTAATTCTTGTGTGTAAAGATAATATTTTGTTTTAATATGTAGGACAGAAACGCTTACGTCCTACATATAAAAATGCAAGCTAAGAATTAATCTTAGTGTTTTCTTTTTCAGCTTCACGGAACCTGGGAACCTAGTGTTCAAATCGTTTCATTTCCCACTCTTCGAATTCTCGAGGCATGTTGAGTGGAAGAATTCAAGCGCTTTGACTCGTTACCTAACCGGGAAAATGTAAATATGAAATATTTAATTTCCACGAGTTGGAATTGAACTCACAACCTGTCGTGACTAGCCTGCAACTAGCCTAGTTGGCTGTCTTATAGCAAAATTTTTATTTTAAATTCAAAAACTTTTACACTCATTTAAATTCTTAATAAACGTAGAATTTACTTTGTATTTAAACTTGATTGAAAATTTTATTTTAAAATATAATTTTAACTATAAAGTTTTTTTAGCTTCACGCTTTATTCCACATATAGCAGGGTAAGCAGAAAGAACGTAATGTTAAGACACTCCGATCCCCACTTGCCGCCCAAGTTTAAAGGCCTTGCGTGGTGAGTGGCAATGGCACTCAACGCCTTTGCTTTGTTTGGTAACGAGTGCAAGAGAAGTCAAGGAAATAAAAATATTTAAAGAGGAATTAATTATAATTAATTCCTCTGAGTGGGAATCGAATCCACAACCATCACATTTACAGTCGCATGCTTGTACCATTACGCCATGACGGCGGCTGCCTATATATAACGTACGAACAAATATTACATTAAAATATGTTGATTAATTATTAATTCACCCAATATTAGAAATGTTTGTATAAATATATTATATAAGCCTCGATCTTGTAAGGTATTGTATTGAGTTGTTCCTACCACCAAATACATTATTTTAAAAAATGGCATTTTGTACACTAGTGTCTTCCAGATATCTCTTAGATTGGTCAGCCTAATCACATACAATAAGAGAAAAACCCACCAGGTTGTGGGTTCGAAGAAGAATTTCTCTCTCTGGTGTTGAGCAAAGTATGGTGTTGAGTTGCGCCATTCTATACGCAATGCCTCCAGAATCAAATGAGCACAATTTGTCTTAATATTACGTTTTCAGGTTCCCTCTGTCTACTCTCATATGTGTGGGATACAGCATGAAAAGAAAATCAAAAATAAAATTATATTATTTCTCTTGCGCTGTTGATAAAAAAATATATATTCATTACTAGTAAATATTTCGGTATATTCAGCCTCTTCAATGTTAAGGTTATTGGCATCAAAATAATATGCCGTTATAAGATTGATAACCACATAATATAGTCTGTATTTAATGCTTCGCGAGTGTCGTTCTGACAGTGATAAATGATTTATAGTCAAAATAGATGAATTATTATTTATATTATGGATTCAATTTTATACTACTAGTGTAATTTCTTAAATAAAACGACACCCTTGTGACTTGTTGTAAAAGTACCTGGCAACACGTGATGGTGATGGTTTCGAATTCACTTGGAGAAAAGATAGTATGTATTTATTGTAGACTAGAAACATTGTCTATTTAGGTTAAAAGCTATCTTATCAAATTATTATATTTTCAAGGTAATCCAAAATTTTATCTATACTTTTTAAATAAATACAGACACGATAAGCAAATTATATTTGTACATTTATTTCATATATATTTTGATTGTGAGTTCATATTTGAAAGAATGTATAAATGTAGTTATGATAGGATAGGATAGAATGTATATATGTTTGTTCACGTCGCTTTGCACCACATTATGACCGTAAGTTGGATCCTTCCGGATCCTTTCTGGAGATTAATTTGCATTGGTTGCCTGGAAGAGTTCACTTTTAAAGATAAATAAAGACTTATTATCTTTTAAATGCAAAATGCTTTGCCTGCTGTACACGATTATGCAGTACGAATAGTCTCAACAGAATGGGAGTTGCCATACAAAGCAGTGCTGTTACGGACGCTGTTATACGGCAGCGAAATATGGATATTACAGAAGCAATATAAAAGAAAAAAGACTGCTGTAGAGGTCCTTTCTTTTTGTTGGATATATAGAATCAGGTCTCAGGTTGGTTAATGTATTGATAATACAGGCTGAAAAACCACTAAGCAGATTTTTTGGCTCTTCCTCTGTCTTTCTGTCTGTCTATTAAAGAAATCTGTAAAGTAGCCAAAATAACTAAATTTACAAAGATATCGATAGAGATGTATTATCTTCTAAGAATAAAAGTAAAAAAATTTACCCAAGTCAGATCTTAGGCAATAATATATTGTTCTAGGTTGTAACAATAAGATATTTTAAGTTTTAATAAAATATTTTATGTTGTTAGAAATAAATTTCAATACCGACCATTGAACTTGGCATCAATTTAGATACACTTCTTTTGTCGTTTAATTCAATAACCAAGGCATATATCATTATATTGAACTTAGCTCTGGCATTTTACATTTATGTTTTTGATTGGGTACTAACTATACTGGTAGATGGAGATCGGTTCGGAAGTTTTTTCTTAGAGCGCTTTGCAATATTTTTTTACATTTATGCTGACTTTTTTTTATTACATTGAGTTGTCGTGGCGTTGCGTGGCGTGACTATAAACGGTTATGCGTTCGATTCCCACTCGGGGAATTGAATTATTATTTATAAATATTTTCATATCTTCGCTCTGATCTGAACTATGTAAAGCGCGATGGTACGTTCCATAGCTCCATCGCGAAATGCGGCTAAAATAGTGTCTTAACACTATGTTCCCTCTGTATAAACTGCTAAATGCAAAACAATATATTCCTCTCGCAACCACTCGGTCTACTTATGAAAATCCCTTACGAAGTTTAAAAGACTTAGACGTATATCAGTCTAAGTTAACTTTGTATTATATAATATAATGATAAATAAATATGTTTAAATGAGTAGCTCCTACGAGACATAAACACGGTTGTTTTATTCATATACATTTTAACCGTTCAAAAATATCTCATATATAAAATGATGGATCTGACCTTTGATCTGAATATATCAGCAAAATAATTATTTATTAATAATGTAAGAGAAGCTCTGTTAATTATGTGCAAATTAATGATTAGGTTATAATGATGAATAGATGATTTGGTAAAAGTTGTGTTACATAACGTTTTTCTTTCTGATTTTCACGGTGTATCTCGCACGTAGCAGGGTAGGCAGGGCTAATCTCGGAACCTAGTGTTAGGACACTCCATTCCTATCAAATCATTGCGACATCGCAATGCCGCGATTTGGTTTATTACCAGAGCGGGGAAATGATGAAAATATTAAATATTTCTTTCCCACGAGTAGGAATCGGATCCACAACTGTCGCGTTTATTATCACATGCTTGTACTCCTACGTCACGTCAGCTTCATAACAACTTTTGTAATTTATACATATTTTTTAACAATCTCACACTTGACTGCAATGCAGTATTATATTAAATATTTACCAATATTGTAGTATTTAGTAGAGAGAACTTATGTCAAAATACTTCATTCTCCACATCTTCTTACAAAATCTGCGATACTTTGCTAGATAGATGACGTACGTCAACGTTATGTCTTGCTTCTTTTATTATACTAACAAAAAACAGCTAAGAATTTTGTGTATAATTTAAAAGCTATGTATAGTATTACTTTTTAAATTACATATATGGTAGAGATAAAGAAAATAAGATTTCTTGTATATAGACTACCCAATATTCCTTAAAATCATAATGAAACAACCTAATATTTTTTAGAATATATTATGTATAACGATATTTTTCTATTTGTGAGAATCCTGATACATAAATATGTGATTTAGTTAATATTTATAATTATGTTATTCATTGCTTCGCTGCTTCTCCATTGGGTTTAAAATCTTTAACCTGAAAACAAATTGATCGTATTAATGAATTTACTAATTGGAAGAATTGAAAGGAATTACTTGTTTTTTCTCTGTATCTTTATCTTATTAATGTTCTACTACAGATTAGGTATCAACTATCTATCAATAAACTTTTATTTATTTATTTATTTATTCTTTAATGCATACATTTTTAGAAAATAAAAAAAATAATGCACAAAAGGCGGGCTTAACGCTAAAAA
>DWAN01002006.1:0-16168 GCA_018230445.1 Heliconius hewitsoni
AAATACATATATACCTAAATACATATATAAATAAATATATAATAGATAAATAAATTAATTATACTTGTAGTTCATTTCATACAACACATATGTCGGCAAATTTAAGTTTGTAAACTTTTATAATTTGTACTTATCATTGACCTACATCCTGAAATTGGTACCTAAGTCTCGGTGAGCGAGAATGACTCGAACTTAACCGGTTTTTTTTCTTATGCCAAAAATTGTTGATAAGATAAAGTACCTACATTGTTATAAGGCTTCTTTGTTTTAAATTCTATCGATATTTAGTTATATTATTACTAAATATATGAAATATATTAAAGAAACGATCATTAATCTATGAAATAAACCTTAAAAAAAAAATTAAAAGTACGGTGTGAAAAGCAATTACAATAAAATAAACTTTAATCGATTAGCAGCGATTGAACTATTAAAAGTCATTGAAGGAACCGCCTTCCATTACTACAAAACCTGTGGCATTCTAAGAATTAAGAGTGAACTTAGTGATACGCTAGTTTTCCACGGATCAAGATTTTTATATATAAGTTGTAGACAGCATCCGCTCTCAGAGATAAATGCTCGAGATGAATGGGGTAGTGCGTGAGAGCACTATCTAAATGAACCGACGGGCTTCTAGTCTCTAGGTGTGTTACATCTTTTTACACAAGTCCACCGAGCGATGTCATCGTGTATTCTACAAGCTTACAAGTATTAATATATAGTACAAGTGTAGAAATGCTGTTCTGGATGATCTTAAATATGGTGGAATTGAACAATTTTTAAATAGTAGTTCTTAATTTTTAAATAGTATCTCTTAATTTTTCATCTAGGGGTTATATTTCAAAATTCAATTATAGATATATGTTAAGGTCAAGCATATATAGATTTTATTTATTTTTGTTACTTTTACGAAAGAAAAGACACTCTACTAAAACTAAGTGAAGTAAATAATTTGTTTTCAACTATTTTGATTCAATATAATATTATATTGGAATTACTTCCTTTAAAAATACACGACAACTCTATACATTCGTAACACAGACAATAAAAACATATTATATCGCAATGTCATTCAAAGATTTCCCGATGAATGCGTCTCGCGAACTGATTGTTTTTTGGTATAAATGAAGAATTTGTTCCTGGTTGACGGGTTGCCGGGTCTGCTGCGTGCCTCTCCTTCACAAAATGTAAACGAGCTCCTATATTACTCTCGTAAAGTATGGAAACGGTTTCGTTTCATACCCATTCACGTATTTTGTACAGTGAACCAATTGAGTGAGTGAATGGAAATGCACGTGTCGGCCATACAGGTTTTTGTTGACCCAGCTAACGATTATTAATTGCGTATTTTATTTAATTTAAATTTTCCCCAATTTCAATCGATAAATTTATGATTCTAAGGTTAAGTTGATAATATTCTCATTTAAATGAGATATGTATGGATTGAGAAAATTCCAACTTCTATTGGTGATTTACTATTCAACATTTAAATATTAATTTATTTTTATTCGTCTGTTCCGAGTCCATTTTGAAACACATTAATCTTTCCACTGACAGTGACAGATAAAATTATTATTAATAACATTGGAACATACTGGAACATACTGATACGTATAATTCGCGAAGCTCAAGCCCAGTTTTCACCGCGAGCGGAGCGAACCCATTAAGTTCTTAATGGGTCCGCTACGCTCACTCTATCCAACTCTTGCAAGTTCGCAAGTTCGTGGATGGAAAGGACCGAAAGACTTCCCGGAATCTGAACGAAGTAGTTACAAATACCCTCTATTGGTGGAAACTTAAACCTATTTTATTTAAAAGGACTCCTTTAGCGCTAAGTCTATTATCCGCTCATTCCTGTTTCGCGGTGAAAACCGAGCTTCAAGCTGAGCTTTGCATTTGTATGAGTGATTGAAAAGCAAAGACATATTGATTTTGTTTTGTTTTTTAATAAAAAATATTATTAGATTGCAAACCTAAGTTTAGACCTCGCGGACTGCAGTTGATATAAATTATACTCTACATAATATTTTATGAGAGAAGAAACTACTAAGCATTCACCGTGCGGGTGCTGGACGCATCGCGCAGCCAAGTGCGGAGCTCAGATTATAGGTTTATTTTTAAATATGTATTGTATAAATACTTGAATACTATCAATTTGAGTATATATATGTCTAAAAAAACTTTTACATATATTTAAGTCAATGGTCATTGAGCTATAGCGATGAAACAGCCAATAAATGTGGGGTGGGTTTTAAGATCAGCAACGTACTTGGTATGGTGTCGAACAAGATTATGGGCGGCGGTGATCACGTACTATCAGGTAACCCATACGCTCGTTAAAATGATTTAGGTACACAAGGTGCATGATATCAAATAGTAAAAATTATTTTATTATGCGGGGCGGTGAGTTCTGCCACTCAACACGCAATGCTTCTAGAATTCGGCAGAAAGTTGGGAACGGAGTGTCTTAACACTAGGTTCCCTCTGCCTGCTGCACCCTGCTGTGTGCGGGATACAGCGTGAAGCTGATAAATGTAAAAATAAAAGTTATACAATTAAAAATGATATGATTCTAAACAGCGTTGCTAGTGCTATTTAAATTTGTACTATGTATATACATATAGTTAATGTATCACCAATCTATTATCAATAGTGATTGATAATAACATACTCCTTTATTATATTGAAATAAAAATTGTACAATACGAATATTGCCTTGCCTTGTATTGCAACGCAATGTATAGACAAGTAAAAGTTTAAGATATAGAAAAAGGTGTAAAGCCAAAAAATGGAGACGAACTTACGTACGTTGTATGTACGTACGTATAACAAAAGAAATATAATTGGTTATTCACCAATTACATTACCAGTTATTCATTTATTAACAGCTAAAATGACTGATCAATAAATATTTATTTTAAGCGACTTGTCGTTGTCAAGTTCTTTTGAGTACCATCACGACTTTTGATTTCTTATTACTTTTACGAAGACACAGTATTTTATGACCATTTATTTAAACAGTAAAGAAATAGTTTGTACACCGTGATATGTATTTTTGAAATATTTTCATAAATTCACGCCGTATCCCCCAGGGTACGTAGGAAAGTGGGGACCTAGAGAGACCTATATACAGATATATTTTTGTACTCTGGAGGAAGTCTTTACCTGTCGTTGCGAGAGAAGAACCCTCCATTCTTGCATCGGCAAATCCTTTTATGCCCAAACTGGTGACAAAAAAACTATAAACATAAAAAAAAAAACTATTCTATATAAAATGCTTTCTACTCATCCATTTAGCATACACTCCAAATTTCTTTTCAATTTTTAAACCAACAAACAAGAAATAAAAAACTGTTTTAATTAATTTATTTTATATTTTTGTACTATATAATATAACCTACTACCTACGAAGGTGTAATTCGTACGTACGTCATATATTAAGATAATCTGTTTCCATTATAAAAAAATCTCTTCACCTTCACTATTTCTTTACGAATAAAGCATGTAGATGGGATCACTAACGCTAAATTTAATGTATGACCATCCAGACGTCGCGTCGGCGCTTTGCTTTGGACTTCGCAGAAACGATACCCCATTGTTATGCCTGTAACAGTATACAGTTACACTTTTACACTTTTTCATGGCGTATTACTAATTTTGGGTATGTTCCTAAAATTGATGCTGTAACAAGATTTCATCGCTTAATATTATAAGGTTGC
The DNA here is from genome assembly GCA_018230445.1 of Heliconius hewitsoni. NCBI lineage: Eukaryota > Metazoa > Arthropoda > Insecta > Lepidoptera > Nymphalidae > Heliconius > Heliconius hewitsoni. The sequence goes on from DWAN01002006.1 coordinate 3,720, forward strand.
CTTTAACCCTAAAGTTAACTAGAGTTATACAATCACAAACTAATTCGTATAATCCATATAAATGATTAGTATCTGAGGCCGTCGTTGTGCAGTGGCACAACGTGTGACTGTGAACGTAACGGATGTGAGGTCGATTCCCACTCGAGAAATTCATTTCCTTTATTATTTATTAATATTTTCACTCTGGTAACAAGACAAAGCGCGGTGTAGAGTGCCGCCAATCAACACGCAGTGCCTCAAAAATTCGTCAGAACGTAGGGAACAGAGTCCCTTAATACTACTAGCTTTCCTTTGCCTACCCTGCTTCACTCTGGTGAAAATAAATATATACACAGCAATTTATATAATTCATATAAATCACAACAAATAACTAAACAAGATGAGCAGTACCTTCATTTATGTCTCGATGTTAGACAATAAAACGGCAGTTATTGGGATCCACGGACCACCATGTTGAAAATAAGATGTCAGGCAAATTGAAACGAATCAAGCTGAATGAAAGCTCGCGAAGGCATTAGATTCGAGCGATTCTGCGTTTCAAATAAATAAATCGAAATGCGCCATCACATTTCAATACTGCAGAGACAAGCTCTTAAATTTTGCTGTATACGGTGTGTTGTTTTAATGTAAAAATAAAATGTATTATAATATATTATAATGTACTAAATTATTTAAATTAATTGATAAATTTTAAAACACACAACTATTAGTTCAGTTAAATTAATTAATACAAAAATTTTATAGATATTCGAAACTAAATAAACAAGAGCCAAAATATATACAGATTAATCGCCATTAAAAGTGACATAACATATTTATGGTACGACAACATATTTAAGTAGCAATAAAATATGTAGACACATCGGTCGCTCATAATTTATAAGAGAAAGAGTAGCATTTAAAGAATAAATATGGGTTCGTCATTTTTGAAGATTTTAATGATATTGTGAAAGAATAATCTATGTTAAGTTGAATTACGAAACTAGTTGCGAAACTCAACGCCGCGCTTTCTCGCTCGACACTAGAGCGTACAAATGAAAATATTAAATATTTAATTTCGTTAAGTGGGAATCGAACCCACAACCTGCCCCATTTACAGTCACACGCCATGCGCCTGCGCCACGACTGGCTTCATTATATAATTGTTTATACAGTAAGGCCACCCGATACACAGTTATCCTGGTGGTCCAATATCCGAGATGATTAAATTAGGATACAAACAGATATAACATGCAAAATGATATACAATGAACTGAGTCTGATTTCGCATAATGAAGCAATCAAATAGTATTGTAGCTGAGCCGATATCCGCGCATCGAATTGAACGTAAACTCCTGCGTTCCCATTGTTAGACTCGGGACGTTCATGCAATTCTAGTCTCTGTGGGAAGGTGGCTTTGGCGCAAAAGTAGGGACCACTGACGTCACTTTACATGCAAACTCAATACATATAAAAAGTTGTTGCATTTTAAAATCCTTTTCGAAAGCAAACATTTGACGTTTCGAAGGATATTGAGCGGAAGACTGTTTTGTTGTGTTATTTCGTCTCGCCGCGCCGTTCAAATAGCGTATAGCGATACGTGAACTGACACTAAGCATTCAAACGAACGTACCACCTACAAAGTCTTCCTGTATCGTTCAAATAAATGAGCCAGTGAGTGGTGAAACAATGAAACAAGACTAAAGTATAGATTTTGTTAAGATTTACTTGTACACGGTGGTTCAGTAGCAGCTTTATTGCCGCGGTACGAACAACTGGTCTGCGCTACATGATTTAAGTCATCATCGATATTGATTTACTCCGTTCTCACGGCCGATATATTTTAATATCACCGTCCGGCCGTCACTTATTGATATTATATTCAGAGACATTGTCGATATGGCGCCTTTGTTCGTACTAAAATTTATAAGTTAGACGCCCGTCCATTGTATGAGCCACGTGAAAGGGAACTGCAAAGCGGGCCATTTTATACAGATCATAACCTGACGCGTGGTCAAAATGTGTCGAAGCGTTAAAGATTTATATCCGTCCTAAAGTTTGATGTTTTTTTCTTTAAGAATGTATTGACTATTATATATTTATACATTTTTTGATGAAATTTGGAGTAAAATATTTTTAATATTTTTATGATACTGCTTAGTTAATTGATAAGACACTCTTTAAACATTTAGGCTATGGGTTCCCAAAATTACCGAAAAATATTTCAATAAAATAAATTTTGTTCATCCGTAAAGTAAAATGATATACGTAAGGTTTATAAAGAAAAATGGCCAAGACCCGCCCGCCGCGTACTGCGGCATCTTTGCTGATTGTTGTAACACGCAACAATGCTAATTTTATTTATTATCTTCTTTCATTGCTTGTAAAATTGCCACTTTGTGAATGAAGGCGGTTAGTAAACGTCACCAACGCATGAAATCAATTAAATTTTATATCGTATAGTTAAAAAAGACTTTTTCAAGTATAAATCTACTGTATGCATTATAATTTTAAAACATAGTTTGAAACATAAGACCATTATTGTGTAATTGGGATGTATTTGACTTTTATATAAAAATTTCCATTCAAATTTCACTTCCGGGAAATGTATGTTATAAAAATATTGACATTTTTAATCTATGTAAGTTGATAGCGACGTTATGCTTCACCAATTAATAACCAATTTTTTTAAATACCTGACAAAATAACAAACTTATAAAGTACTTCCCGAAAGGTTTTGATTAGAATTATGAGATTTGTTACAAATTCAGTACAGGTAAAGAATAAACTTTATAGTCATATTAAAGGAAAAAATATTACAAACTTAAATTTGCTTGTTGTTCAACAACCCCGGAATGTATTACGGAATTAGGACGAAACTCTCAGTTTCGCGAATTGACTACAAACATTTTTTATCAAAATGTAGGTATATATTAGTTCTTACATTTTTTATAATGAATATTATTAAAACAGCCGTTGCTTATTACAAAATGTATATGAGCAAATTGTAATAATAGTAGCATAAGCTTAACCATATCAGATTTTGCCTTAGACATTACTTATTAACTATGAAAATGAAAGAGCGTCCACATAGATTAATGTCATTCATGCTTAGTATCCAATGTTAATCGAAAATACAACGTTTTTTTTCCTTATAAGTGCTTAGTAACGTGTTTGCTTCACTGTATCCCACCCAAAGCAGGTGGAGGGAACCTGAGAATCTAATGTTAAGAAACTTCGTATTCATTAACACGCTTTCGCTCTCCACTTTCTGACAATTCTGGAGGTATTGCATGTTGAGCGGCAGAAATTAAAATATTAAATATTTTTAAGAAGTCACACTCTTGTGCCTCTGCACCACGACTGGCCTCAAATAATTAAGATATTTGATAGTTTTTTCTTCCTCCTTTATAATTCAGATTTATTTTGAACAATCTAAGAAAATAGAAACCAATCTTATCAATACAAATTTAATGTTTCCCTACGTGGCGTACCATATCATATTGTAACGATTTTTAAAACACCCCAAGGTGTACCGCACCTTGTACTAGGTCAATAATAAGATAATGCTAGTACCCCAGAATAGAGGCGTTGGTCGGTGACTAGCAACTTACAGCCCTTGTAGATGATGCTACATACGGTCACAAAGTTCAGAAATACAGTTCTGAGTAAAATTAGCTAATCGTGTTTTAAGTAGCAAAATTGAGGTCAGTCGTGGTGCATAGTTACAACCATGTGGCTGTTCACGCCACATGGTTGTAACCATATACAACCATAATAGGTTGTGGGTTCTATTGATCGAAAATGAAAAAATATAATATTTTAGTATTTTTGCTCTAGTGTCGGAATGCGGCGTTGTACCCCGCCACTTAGCTCTCTGCTTTTCTATGTGCGGTATACAATGTGAAGTTAAAAAAGTAGCATAGATATGTAATGGAAACGAAAGCAAAATAAAGGCATAGTACATACAAATAATTACTTATCAAATTGAAAAAAAAAGTAATTCAAATACATAACTTATAATTAATGGACTGATATGAATTAAAATGTATCTACTATTAATAAAATAACAATCATAACATAAAAACCATTAAAAAAAATATTCTTAGAAATATTAACTTGCAGTGTTCGACGATCTAAACGTAAGTGTTAAGTGACTCCAACATCTGCCCAGCCCGTGTGTAATCAAAATAAAAATATTATTTTAGTAGATTTATTCGATAGTGACCGGCAGATGCGGCGGCGCGCGCTCCACACTCTCTATTTTTGTTGATCCTTCATTGTATTTGGGCTAGGGTCTCAAAGGGTCAATATCCACCATAGCTTCCGTTCAATATTTGGTTTATTTCTTATTTTGTCTGTAAACATCTTAAGTATCCGCCGTCAATCATAAAGGATTTTGCATTTGCAGAAATGAACAAAAACTCACCCCCTACCTACTATCCGGTATTACAGCCTATTTACAATACGTAATCAATTTAACCCTTTGAGTTTTATTGAGTAGTGCCCTATGCATTTATATCCAATAATATGTGGCCGGATTTATTTTATTAAGATTTTTTTTATTTTTTTTTAAACAATTCAATTTACAGAATTCAAGTGTATACATACATATATATTTGTAGTATTCTCATTTTTTTAAAAGTTCATTTATAAAAGTATTAATAATGTATGTGCTTTCAAAAACAAAAAAATAAAGTTTATTTTAAAAAAATTCAATAGAAGACTTGCTTGTTTTGGCGTCTAAATTTTAAAAAATCTTAAATGTTACAGTAAGCAAAATTCATAAAAAAAAACCAATTCAATTTAGTATTTATGACAATTAATTCATCTATAAATATAGAATGTCAATGACAATGACAAAAAAAAATCCAGATTTGATAAGCTTAAGCGAACACATAAATATTTGCACATATAATATATTAAAATACACTCTATTAATACCCAGAGTTAATATGATCTTTAATACATGTCATTCCCACAGCGACTTCGCTCGTTGCGCATCAGATTAAAACTATTTACTATAACGTTTCACGACCACTCCACTTGTCTTTTTAATGTGTAAATTAATTTAAATCGACCTTTGGAGCATAAAATTCCATATCAATTACAACAGGACAGCTTAATGCACTATCGCGGAATAGAACCCTCTCAAACTAAATTAGTTGAAGTAATTGTGGAAATAGCATACGTACTCAGTCCAAAGATGATTGTTGTTGTAGATATTGATGTTCAAATGCCTCATACATATTTATTTTTCATTAATAATATAGCATTCTTGATTATACTAATCAGTACATTTAAACAATGCATATAGTTTTTCGCACCAATGTTGTGTGTTTTGTTGTCATTTCTGAAAAATATGAAAACATATAATATAAAGAAGAAATCAGGAGGTGAGCTGTTGATAGGATCTTAATATATGTAGGTATTGTAGCGGAATTTAATTAAATTTAATATATCGAGGTGGATTCCATTAAATTTTTATACTATTTCTAGTTAACTCTTTGTTCATGTGAGTTATGTTAATGTAAAATCCTCATCTACACATACCTGATCCTCAATGAGTTGTTCCAGCGTTGTTTCTACAGCAATTACAAGTGAAAATAAAAAGTGAGTGCACTATTAAGCACCTCAACTGAAAGGCTTAAATTTCTTACGCAAATATTTAAACAAAGATAAAGCACCTGAGTGTTGCCTACATTGCAGTAAAGCCTTTACGTCTGCAAGCGTTAATTAAAATAACTGAATTTATCACCTTTTATACAAATAAATACAGTACGTTTTATATAATAAAATGAATAATGTATTATTATTACGTATAAAAAAATATCATCCACAGCTCTCATTTCTCAAGATTATCACTTCGTTCTTCTAGTTTTTATCAGATTTTAACTATTATTGAGAAATTTTATCTACTGCAAAAGGGTATAACAATTGATCGTATAAATATATACGTGCAATAAATTACGATTTTTATTAAGCTAAGACACTACTTGAATGTGATAAGATATCGTTTAAGTAAACGTTTGAGCAGAAAAATGTGTAAGCTGCACATATTATTCGCTTTATTAACACTGTCTACAGAAATATTTCATTTTAATTTGCTGTTAATTAAAAACTTGCTTGTTTATGTAAAAAATATATGTTTATCTCACATCTGGGTGTAAAGAAGTAATTAATTGATAATCGAAATGAATGTATTCCTCTGCGCTACTAATAGCCTGGCTGGTGTAAACGAAGTGTAATCACAAGTCACTTTTCAGATGTCTCGTTTGATGATAAGTTTTACACTTTAATGAGTTAAACACAGCATCAGATTAATTTGCAATCTTTTTTAAAGATCTGTGAATTGTAGATAAAGTTCACTTGCCGTGCCACTTTGTTTTGTTTTTTTTTTGTTGTATTTTTAGGTCTTCTAATCAATTTTATTTGTAGACTCGGCAAAAGATGATCTAATATTTTTTTCGTTCAGTATATTATAATAGTATTTTTCTCTCCTTTTTGTCTAATACAGTATAATAATAATACTTTATTCGGTTGCTTGATTTTCGTGAATTTTAGGGCTGAAGTAGCTGGGTCCAGAAATATATAACAGTATTTTGTCTAATGAAGTAAAATTAAACTTAAATTTGCGGAGTTATGCCCTTCATTTTGTATGAAATAAAAAACAATTATATGTTTGTAGTGATTTTTTCTATGAAATAATTATATTTTTTTCCTTTTTGTATATTTTCTATTGTATCTATTATAAATTCTCAATTAGCGGCAAATTCCGTAACAATATCCCTTGAGCTTTGTTTACGAAGCGAATTTTATAGAAAATGTAGCAAACTACGCATATAAAATGCTCTTATCCTTTAATTGTGTTGACATATAAGTTTAATTTTTTCTGTGCTGCAAGCAACCAACTAGATATTCCCGATAGGTATACGTGATATAATTTTCAGCTTGATACCTGGACGGTCTTGACAGACGGACAAGAAAGTACAAGGGTTCTTTGGAGGGATTTTTCCTTTTGAGGTACGGAACCCTAAAAAGAGATAAGATATTTCTACATTTAAATATAACTACGCTGCTATATCTATTAAAAATTATATCAAAATAAATTATACTTTATTTATCCATATCACGTTTAACGTTGTTAAACGTCATTAGTCATACAAATTGATTTCTTAAAATTTTAGTGTTAAGAAAATTGAAAATCATACAGACTGTAAGAACCTGCTAATTACGAGGTTAAGTACCACAAATTGCGTCATCAATATATGCCAGGACTTACTCGCTTCTTCCATTAATGACGTTTCTGAATCCGTTGTCATTACGAGAATACGTTGCTTTCGGGTTGGGTCAAGTTAAACGTTTGTCCTTAATTTCATTCAACGTATCACAGATAATAAATGTCCCGACCATCCTCTCTATAAAGAGCTTGACTGCGATGAAGTGTGTACAGTCAGTTACATTATTAAAATTTCACGAATGTGTGAAGAGAGTCAGAGTATAAAGAAAGAGTCAATTAATAAACCAGACAGCGTAGCGTATATAAACACAAAAATGGCCGATTAAAAAATATGACCACTTTAAAGTCTTAAATATTACAAAAGATGGTCATATTTTTTAAATAATTATATCAATAATTGGCACGCAAAGGACTCCAGAGGTGTTTCGTCTCATTATTCGTAATTTTTACCACCTACCGTGCTAGATTAATCGTTTTAACTATATCGTAAGTTTATTCACGCAAGAAGTGCTTCACGTCAATTATACAGCAAAAATACCGGAATCTATTATTCATAGCACGCCGTGTAAAGTATCTGGTGTATGTGAAATCTTATGGTCTGTATAGGAAATAAAGTGTGTATATGAGATGCAATCACGTTTGTATACGTTATTATGACAATGGCAATAGCTACTATGACTATGACTATGTATGGCTAACGTTAATAAATAATATTATATTAATTATTATGGCTCTTAAATGCCAGACTTTCAATTAGCTCAGTAATATAAGACTAAAGAAATCTTTGATGTTTAATATGTAAAATCTGGCATTAGCCCCGGACTTTCCTGCTAAGAATCTACCTTCCAACTTATCCTACTCATGACTACATGACTTTCTACCGTCGCTTTCTTGAGCATTCGAGTAGTCTAACACTCACTGGATATTACGACTCTACTCTACTCTAGTGGAATGAATGTGTATGACTACATATATAATATGTAGTCATACCGGGCTATCACGTTTATCTTTATTTTCGTGACGTAAATAAAAACGAATCGATATTTCGAATATCTTTCACTCCTGATCCTTATTTGAAAATCTACCATATATCGGTATAAATTAGTTACAAGTACAGATATTGTTACGCCACTCGTGGCGCAGCGGCACGAAGTGTGACTGTAAAATCGACTGGTTGTGGGTTCGATGCCTACTCGGGGAAATATTTACTTATATTTATATTTCCATTTCGTCGCTCTGGTGTCAAGACAAAACGTGGCATAGGGTTCTGCCACACAACACGCAATGAATCCAGAATTCAGCAAACAGAGAATGGAGTGTCTTAACACTAGGTTCCCTCTGCATACCCTGCTGTGTGCGGGATACAGCTGAAGCTGATTTATTTATTTAATTATAAGTACAGGTATTTTTCCTTTACACCTATATAAATTCGATAAAGTAGATCTTTATAAGATATATTCAAAGGTATACTATTTGCACTTAAGATACCGATAGAAATAGTAAAGATAAAGGTCACATCATCGTTGGATAGCTTTCAATAGACGCGCCGACGATTTCAAAGCAAGATATAATGCTGTTGAAATATATGAATACTATCGCGAGATCACTCAAAGTTGTTGCAGACTCACTTTCAATAACCCAAATGTAACAAAAGGTATCACACTGACGAACATAAAAGATTGTAAGAAAAAATAATAAGAATTTGATTCATTCCAAAAGCCAAAATACCTTAGTGATTTAAGGTCTGTTATAAATGACATGATTTTATCACAGCTTAGTGGTTTTCAAAATACTCTGTAGGTAAACATAAATGAAAATATTATTAAATCCATTAAGGAAAATTGCTTACTATTTTAATTAATAATTTAGAACAACTTATTATTTCAATTAATAATTTAGAACAACTTTTCTAGCAATAAGCTTACGACGGCTTGCCTTGAGACGCCGCGCTTTATCTTGCTACTAGGGCGAGAAAGCGAAAATAACTCTTCCCCTCATGTGGGAAACAAACCCACAACCGCCACTATTACCATCAGGTGAAGTACCGCTACGCCATGACGGCTTCGTAAAATGTTTCACTATATAAAAAATATTATTACCAGATATTAAAATGAAAATATTTAGTTTCGTTCATGTAGTGATAACATTTTAAAGTAATAAAAGGCAAACAAACAGCACACGCACTCTGACATACAGCTATCCTATGCATATGAACTTATAATTTTAGTATAATCGAAGGGTTGGCTTTATTCAAACAAAACTCGTTTATTTGCATTTGATAAGTGTAACGTGCTTTTACTGGACGAATGTTGAATGTAGGGCGACCATTTCTACTTCATTTACTTTAATTATACTAATATTAAAGATAATATAGTAAAAGTAAGTTAAGCTACTTGAAATACGAATCATGTATTTTGAAATATTCGATTGAAATGAAATATAGAAACAAAAGGGTTTTTTTATTTCAATTTAATTACAGCTTCACGCTTTATTCCACACAGCAGGGTAAGCAGAGGGACTCTAGAGTTAGGACACACCGTTCTCTACTTTTTGTCGCCGAGTTCTGGAGGCATTGCACGTTGACTGGCGGAACTTAACGCCACTCTTCACCTCGACAACAGAGTGAAGAAATGAAAATATAAATGTAAATAAATATTTCATTTCCTCGAATTCAACCAATCGATTTTTGCAGTCACGCTTTGTGAACCTGTGCCACGACTGGCCTTAAAAAAAGAAAGAATATTTAACAAAAAGTCGCTTAAAATTTTTTTTCTGAGTCTTAACAATGCACATTAAAATGCCTATTTGGTGCGTGATATATAATTATATTTGGTTAAAAGGTACAAATAATTTAATATAAATAATTTAAATGTATTTTCTACACATTTTAAGTTTAATTCAATTTCTATTAAAATTTTCATACTTCCCTGTTAAAACATTACTGTCTAAATAAGTAATTAATGGTAAAAAAAAATTATTTTATTTAAAAACACTAGTATAGAATTGATGTAGAATTATTTTGTTAAGCTTAATATTATTTCTTATTCCAATATTTTATTAAGCTTCATACGGTCACCCTACATATTACGGGCGACACGTATAGCAATGCATTATGCTTTGAAATACCCTCAAATCGTTGGTCGAGCACCTGTCCTGCACCCTCGCGACACGTGACGTTGGCGCACGTTGCAAAAGCCCTAAAACCAATATACATAGATCTCTAGTCTCTTCTACAATATTCTAGTTCAATATTTTAATAATAGGTCATACTAAAATGGTCAAAATTAGGGTGCTCGGCCCTACAACAAGTTCTGAAATCTCTGTACATGTATAGAAATGTCGTAATGGATATGGTGGCTGGTTCCACATTGTTCTGGCTCGCGGGGTGCATTGTGTGGGCCTTGGGATTATTATTAATAAAATAGTAAGGTTAGTTAGTTTTTGTTCTTATTGGACGTGAATTTGATGTAGGCTTCTATAGATTTTTATATTAAAATTTGTTTTAGATGAATAGAAATTTATTAAAAGTATATAATATTGTAGAATTATTACGAGGTAAAGATATAACTTAATTACTTTATCTGATTTGTAACTGTATTGTGTGTTTGTACTGATCAGTGTCCATAGTACTAAAGTGTTTAAGTGCCTACTAGTGATAATGATTACTAATATACAAACGTGTTTATCTTAAAATAAATAAATCGACTTCACGCTGTATTCCGCACACAGCAGGGTAGGCAGACGGAACCTCGTGTTAAGACATTCCGTTCCCCACTTACCACCGAACTTTGGAGACATTTCGTGTTGAGTGGCGGAATTCAACGCCGCGCTTTGCCTCGACACCAGAGCGAAGAAATGAACAAATAAATGTAAATAAATATTACATTTCGTTTAGTGGGGATCGATCTCACAACTAGATTTTACAGTCACACTTTGTGCCCCTGAGCCTAGACTAGCCTCAATTTTTCTTTATATATGCGATACACAAATATCAAGAAAAAAAATATGATTTGATATTAAATAAACTAAATTACACTAAATAATATACTGTATACATATTATATACATACCGTGAATCTATGGACTATTAAATAGTTTCTTAGCTATTTCTTATTGGAAAAGAAATTGGGATATTTATAATATGTAGATACATCTGTACGTACGTGTCTTTTTAAACGTGTTATTTAACACAAATCGGCCGTTGGGGCACAAGGATATGCCGCGATAACGCGATGGTTGTGGGTTCGATCCCCCCAATTGGAGGGAATGAGTTATTATTTATTAATATTTACATTTCTTCGCTTTGGCAACTCCGCGGAAGTGAAGAACGGAGTGTCTTAACACTAAGTTCACTATGTCTACCTTGTTACGTGTGGAATACAGCGTGAAGCTGATATAAATTTTATGATAATATTATACTAATTAAGGACCACGGATGTTGAAGCAACTTTTTGCTTTGACGGTAATTCACAGACTGATTTCGGATAATGAGCGGATAGCAGGTTATTATGCAGACCTACTTGGGACAATTATTTCAAAATCGTTTTCGTTGTTATTATTAAATATAGGTCGAATATTTTGTAAAATAATTAAATCGAGTTTCACTTTCAATTCAATTATAAATTATGATAAGTATATTAAAATATTGTAACACAAAAAATAGTGTTAATTTGACTATAGAACTAAAAAACAAATTAAGTAATACGTTATTTAGCTAAGTACACAAAGCTACTTAAATTTAATTTATTCAACTTTCTCTCTCACAAAAAATCTCTCTCTCTCTCTCTGCGCCATGATTGCCTCATAAAATAAAGACTACTAAATTATAAAGATTTCAAGTGATATTTTAACAACTGTTCCAAATACAACGTTGGTACAGCAAGTCTCAACAATCAGAGCAGATATATTAACTGCAAAATTGGTTTGATGCCGCGGGCTTGACTCACAAGGAGTCGTCGTGGGGGGAATGTTCCATACATTCAGAAACATTTTTAACGACATTTCATACATGTACTAATGTATATGTTTAAGAAAATAATCTTTTTTCAGCCTATCGCTTTTCTTCGGATTGCAGGGTGGATAGATAAAACTTAGTGGCATGACGTTTCGTTCTCCGTGTTTCGTTTTTTTTTATGGTAAAGGACAAGGCAAACGAGCGTTTGGGTCACCTGATGATAAGTGATTACCGCCGCCCACGACCCCGTGCAACACCAGAGGAGCTACAGGTGCG
>DWAN01002007.1:0-16166 GCA_018230445.1 Heliconius hewitsoni
TATATATATATATATATATATATATATATATATATATATATATATATATATTTGCGATTCGTTGTATCGTTGGTGAAAAAAGAAAAAAAATTGGTGGCCACTAATTTGAGTATTATTTCGTATCGCGTATTAAAAAGAAATATTAAAAATGTACATATAATTCCAAAGAAGCAAGTTAATTATATACATAATTAAATAATAAACAATTTGTGGACACTAACTAAAAAGCTAATTAAAAAATATTTTATTTTGCAAGAACAAAAACCATTTAATGTTGAATAAAAATATCATGGTGATTGCTGTACATACATATATATCGTTCAAATTCCATATATTATAAGTAATTAATAATTTGTGCGCTATACAATTATTATCATCAAATTCTCGAGTAAATATTATTAAATATATTATTTTATTATTTTTTTTTACAAATATGAAGACATTTATAGATCATATTTCGTAACGCCTGTTGAGCACAAATTATTTTTTAAATCTATAACAAAGTTAATCTTATACATAAAATTATTGATTCGCTTTAAATATTATATTCATTCGATCCAAAGTGAATATCATACAAAGGTCGCGAATTCGGACTTTTGGTACAAGATTCACATCGTAGCTACTTACAAGATAATAATAATATAGAAAAAATATACATATATGCGTCCCAATCTATCCACTATAAAATATCAGTCTATAAGGAAAGTGAACGAGAATTATAAATGTCAGTTCCATCCCTCGTGTCCGTCCGCGCGTCGAGTGTTTAATTGAGCAGTTTGCGTTACTTACATTTACACTAAGTCAACTTTGTTGTAGAGCGGCGTACGGCGTACGGCGTACAGCGTACGGCGTACAGCGTACAGCGTATAGCGTACAGGGCGGTCGGTGGACCTCCGGACTTCCGATACACGAATATTTTATACAATTCCATTAATGATAACCGTCCTCACTATACATAAGGGGCCATAAATTGATTACGTCACACGAATTTCATCACTGCCTCTGTCGCAGATCCTAGACCCCTCCCTATTTAGTTAGTGACCTCACATATTTTAAATTTTTGCAAATTTAAAATTATTAAATTAAAACAGCAGTTCGGGCATTGTTTTTGTTTACACAAAATTCGTTATTCAATACTTAAATTATATTCTGAAATGAAATGTCACCAAATGTAGGAATACCTTCACCATTCTCTGTCACACAAAGCCGCACTTCATCGACCCCCTGTCTCCCTCCCCCCCCAAGTGTGACACAATCAATGAACGGCCCCTAACCCCATACTAAAACAGTAAGCTACCTCTACGTTTAATCTCAGAGCCGCGCCGGGCGCGGGGAGGCGCGACCGACATACGACACGGCCGCCATAAAATACTCCATACAAAAATACTGTACAATTACAATGATTCGTTATGACTTGCAGGTAACGGCCGCCCGCCCGCGAGACGCTCGCCGTTACCGACAATACACCCATTCACAAATTATATACAATGTCTTTTATTTTACACGTTACCATAAACACACATCCAAATTTGATCCCAATAACTGTAGTCTTTACTCGTTTATTTTCTAAATTAAATTATGAGATCGAACGTATTCATTCTTGCGGGCATCGCCGTATATGGACCGAAATATATATTTTTTTGTACCTAATTTGTAAATCATCGTATCAAAAATGGACTCACGGCCGCGATAGCAATAACTGTACATCGGGAAGCACTCACTAATACTTCCCATTCATAAATATGATATAATATCTTCATATCTTAAAAGGCACTGATCGTTAACAATCGACGACTGTGTTTTGTTCCGTTTAGATCTTAGCGTCCTATACTAAAGTAATAGCCAATAATAAAATATTTAGTCGTAGTTCGAATAATTCATACGAAAATACACTCTTGACTCTGCATTCATACATTTACACTAAAATAACGCTATTTCAGTACACTATACATAACTCTGTAAATATATAAATAGACCCCCGGACGGTAGGGTCCGCCGGAAGTCCTCTTCTCGTATAAAAATATAGTTCGCTCCCGCGACGCGCCCTGCGGGTGCCGGCGAGCTGCGCGCTGGCGCGGACCGGTGGGTGAGACTGATAGCCGACATTGGAATGTTTAGCTCGACTCCTTTTAGAAAATATAAAACATACGAAAATTTACATTGCAGTTTCATTTGCGATTTAATTAATCTAAAAGTCTTTGATTAGCTTTGCATATATTTGGGACGAGCTCGCGTCCGCGGCGCACTCCTCGGTGGACGGAGGACGACGGAGGCCTCGGTCGCTTCAGTGCTTCGACAGGTTTAGTGGCAAATCTGAAACCGACCGGATGATTCTATTATTTAAAGCTAGCTGTAATCAAAGTTTATTGTTATGTACAAAATTAAATTTGGTGAAGTTTCAATGCATAAATAAAACGAGTAAACGAACGTAGTGAACAAACACAAACATTAAGTGATATTTCAAAAATGATCTAGTAATTTCAACAACTGTACATTCTAAAGTATGAAATAGTATTTGGCACCTGAGGTGGGCTCGTCCCTGGGGATGTGGTCGGTGAGCAGCGGCAGCGCGCGCGGCGCCCAGGGGCCGGGCGGCGCGTAGTGCATCCACAGCGGCGCGGCGGGCGCGGGCGCGCGGTAGGCGTGCGGCGCGTAGGCGTAGGGCAGCAGGTAGGGCGGCGCGGGCGGCGGCCAGGCGCGCGCGGGCGGCCCGTACGCGGGCGCGTAGCGGTAGCGGTAGCCGTCCGGCGACGGGCTCAGCGAGGGCGAGTGCACGCTGCACGGCGACTCCGTCTTCAGCGAGGGCGGGCGCTCGTCCGGCATGCTCAGCAGCGAGTGGATGCTGTAGCTGCTCACGTTCTTGGACACGGCGGCGGGCGCGGGCGCGGGCGCGTCCTTGCGCGGCGCCGTGCCGTTGGGCGCGCGCGGCGCCGCGTGGCTGGGCCCGGGCGACGGCGGGTACGAGGCCGTGCTGAGCGCCGGCACCGTCTTGGCGCGGCGCTTGGTGACCTGGTCCTCGAGGCTCACGCGCTCCATCTCCCGCAGGATCCGCTTGCGCGGGGACACCATCATGTGCTCCTGCCGGCAGTTCGCCAGCTTCGCGTTGACGAGGACGGGCAGCGACGCTATTTTCTCTCGAAGCCTGTCGATCGTGCGCGTCAGCTCCTTGCGTCTGAACGCCGACCTCGTCTTTTTGTACACTCTTAACTTATGATACTGATATGGTTTTTTAAGTTTCATGTGATAGTATTTCTCCCTGTCGAAGCCCGTCCACCGGTCGTCGTCGGCCGTCGGCGCGTCCACGGCGTCCTCGCCGACGTCGCCGTTGGGTGCGTCGTGGTAGGACAGGTCGAGGGGGCGCCGGCGCTTGCGGCGCGAGGCGGCGTGTATGTGGTGGTGCAGCAGCGTGGCGGGCCGGCAGTAGTAGAGGGCTAGCTCCTTGGAGAGGTGGCGGCGCGGCGCGGGCTGCTTCCAGCAGTGGTCGCGGTGCGAGGTGCAGGGCGAGGAGTGCAGCGAGGAGTTGTCGTCGGAGAGCGAGAGCGAGGCGCAAGGCGGCGCGGCGTGCGGCGGCGTGGGCGGCGTGGGTGGCGCAGCGGCGGGCGGCCAGAACGTCTTGCGCGGCACGGACACCCAGCCCGCGCGCTCGCCCTCGCGCGCGCTACCTCGCACCAACTCCAAGATAAACTTCCCATCTGCACACATATCAAACGACGCTTCTAAATATAATGATCATACATTATAGGGATTTAGATGTGTATACATTAAATATAAGTAAAAATTGAGCATTGAAAAAATCATTACTTATTCAATCATAACCTTTCCACGTGTGAAAGTCAAATCAAAGCTGAATAGCTAGTACATTAACATATTTTTTAAATTTTATTTAATGGCAGTGAAAAAATAACAAGGTTAAAACACACTATATAATATGATAATATTCCAGAATATATATTTTTCAAATTATGTCTTATAAAAAGATATATAACATTTAAATTTACAAAAAATATTTATGTATTTACACAGTGTTTAAATTAACATTAAATTTTACAAAATGGTATCTCAGTACTATATTGAATTTATGTCTGTGTTATTTACATTTTATTAGATACTTTTAAAGTGAGAATATAAATTGTTTAGGTTTAGTTTAAAGCAAAAAATATTTAAAAAACAAAAAATTATATTAAATTTGACTTATATGTATGAAATAATATAAATATTTGATTTATATCTATATCTAAAATTAGTAACTTTTCCTTTTTTTGCTATTACACAATTTTTTAGAAACTTTCGTACACTTGTGGTATAATTCAAATAGCAATTTGTTTAACCATGTTTTAAAAAATTAAAAAGGTGAATTTGTTAAATGTAAATATACTGAGGATTGAACTGTTAGTCTAACAGTTGGTGTATTTCTCAATAAATCACAATGGCAACAAGAAAAAATGGAAAGTACTTAAATTGGTCTGGTAAATAAAATTTCCAAAGCCAGTTATATTTTTAAAACATCTTAAATAGCAATCAATTTTTTTTATTTAAGATACCGAAGAGCCCATTCTATTACTTAAAAGTAAAAAAGTATTGACAAGTATTGAATATTTCCCCATTTCTTTTTTATTTTTAAACAAATATGAAAATCACCTGATTATTATTTACACTTACAAGATAACTTTGCTACGATACAAAAAAGTTCAGACAAAATAAACACTATTCAACAGTTTTCTTCTCTTTCAGCTTCTGGCTATCCCTCATATGAGGTAAGAACAGAAAACCTAGTCTCGGGTTCTTCATCTTGCAACCTAATTTCAAATATTGCCTTACTAACACAAAGAAATAAAAATAGTTCACACCCCCAAGTAACGATTGAACCCACAGTCATTGTATTTACTGTCAGATGCTGCACCAAAATAGAAACTTAAAATATTGTTTTTCAAAATGGATTTATCAAATATAAATTATAAATACTAAATGTATTATTAATAAGCCTTTTATATATAATAAAAATATAAATATACATTTTAATTATATTGGTTTAAACACTTAATTATGATTAGAAGGTAACATTGTTATCTTGTGTTTAATTTGCATATCTTGTAACTGACACTTGCCCTAAGTGTTTGTTTATAAAACAACAATGTGCTTACTTGGTTCTACTAGTGTCGTCAATATGATCATGTTTACCGAGATACTATCTCACATTTCTTATGTAATTTATAACATATTTTACGACAGAGGCCTCTGGTGCAGTGGGGACTGTAAACATGATGATTAGCTTGATCTCCACTCAGGGGTCCACTTATATTCTAATTATTTTAACCTACACCCACCCCACACTCTGGTAGATAAAGGTTGGCATTGAGCTCTGCTAACTCTGCTCATTATATTTTAAAATTGAGTGGAAAGTGAGAAATAGAGTGTCTTAACACTGTGTTCCTAAGTACCATGATATAGATGTAAAAACCAGATGCTTGTTTATAATACATAGCAGTAAGCTAGTTATTTTTTTTAAATGGTAATCAATGTATAAAGGAATAATTCAATGTGTTTATTTGCATGTTTGTATATGTATATTCAATCACTGTATTTAAATATGATTATAATATTTTTTGATATAGCAGTCTTCTTAATAATTACTGAGACTGCTAGTCTCAGTAAGACTTTTTTCATGTTGGATAAGTAATTTATTCATTTGTTTAAAAAGTTTTTTTTATTATATATCAATGAACAATGTAAAAAGGTGACTTATGCTTATATGAAACATTGTAAGAATTTAACATAAAGTAATATAGTAAGTAGTTTCCGCAAGGATGCTTCCAGCTTCTTACAAAACAACAATAGCACAGAGACTTGCCCACACAATTGGCAACTGCTCACTCAAATGTAGCTGTATATGCTTATCAGAGCATGAATGACTTTCTAGTTTTTATTATTGTATTAGAAATGTAAGCACCTAAAATATCTGCTTCAAACATATGTCAAAAGCAAATATTTACTATTAGATCCTATTGAAAATATAAATATTGTTGCCAAAATTATCCACAAAAATAGCCGAAATAAAACAAAATAAAAGGAACCTTTAAAAAATTTGAGTCTTCCACCCGAAGTAGCGGTAGCGGTAGGTGAACTGTGCACAGGAGGGTCGTCATTGGCACCCTTGCTACTGCTGTTCCCATTCACACCATGTCTTCTGTCTACTTCTTCTGTCATTTTGGTACATGTTGTCAGAGTTGTGTTTGTTCCTTCCTGTATATGCATTTCATTTCTGCTCGCTCATACAGCACACGAGCAACACTTTAGTCCGTTTATTCTCGCCATCTTGCACCGAGTAGCTACGGCAGCCCGACACACACCACTCGCTGATTTGAACCGACATTCAATATTTCCGTCAGAGTCCTCATCCTATTAGGGACACCTGCGGGAAGCTTGCCTGACACTCTCGTAAACACATTACCGACACGGTGACTTCTGAATTTGGTCACTAATTTAATTAAAATCGTTTTCTAGGACACCTTTACGGGTTTGTCACTATTTGAAATACTACAAAACAAAACAGTGATGCCGGATTCCCGATTATAATCGGGCCCACGACACAACTCAATAAAAAGCTGTTCGTTTTTCAGTACATAGTTCATTCACACCCAGCATCCATTTTGATTCGTTCAAAATCCAAATATAATCGTTCATTTTGCCCACAAGTAAACTTGAGAATTGAATGCGTTCTTACATTACACGTTTCGTCATTAATATTTATGTTTATATTATGTTGATTTATTATATACTGTAAGGATAAGTCCAATTGGTTTTGTAATATTTTGTTACTGTTATGCTTTTGAAATTAACAATTTAAAATTAATAAAACAACTTTGAGAAATACAAAAATAGACATGATTTGATTATTACAAAATTGTAAGACTAAATTGTAAAAGTATTAAAACATGTTTTTATATTTTTATATAAAGTTAAAGTTTTCAAAACAAAATATAACAATGTTTGAAATAAATTAAAAGTGACTATTCCTCAGTCACTTATAATAAATTTCTATTCTATTATCTGTGCTAAGCTTGCCGCCATATTGTATTCTTGTGTTGCTTTTCTTTGAACTGCACGTTGTTGTGTTAATAAAACGGATATTATAGAAACGACAAATTATTTTAAGGTTTTTAATTAAATTCGTGCATCTTAAGCTTAAGTAATAAGCAATATTTAAAATATTCGAAACAGTGTATACTTTTCGTTTGCGTGAGTGCATAAATTGTTTTCTTGACACGGTTTTCATTACCGTTTAGAAAGTTGAATTAGTACACGAATACACAATTATGACGGCATCAGAAGTATCATACAATCGGAAAATAATATCAGAAGATTTGTCAAATGTTGAATTCGACACCAGCGAAGATGTTGAAGTCATACCCACATTCGACTCTATGGGCTTGCGAGATGAGTTACTAAGAGGCATATATACTTATGGTAATATTATATTAATTGTCATGTATTTTTGTTTTATGGTAGTCAATATTTAACAATTACTCAATATTTTCAGGTTTCGAAAAGCCATCTGCTATACAACAACGAAGCATTTTGCCTATTGTAAAAGGACGTGATGTCATAGCTCAAGCGCAATCCGGTACAGGAAAGACAGCTACATTTTCAATATCAATTTTACAGACATTGGACATCACTCTCCGTGAAACTCAAGTTCTAATTCTTTCACCTACTCGGGAACTGGCTACACAAATTCAAAAAGTTATTTTGGCCTTAGGTGATTTTTTGACTGTTCAGTGTCATGCTTGCATTGGAGGAACAAACCTTGGGGAAGACATAAGGAAACTTGATTATGGACAGCATGTTGTCTCTGGAACACCAGGCAGAGTGTTTGGTAAATACCTTGTTGTATACATATTTTATTATAAGTTCATGATAAATCTACAATCTATCAATCAAGAGTGTTTGTTGGATAGAAGACTAAAATGGCTAAGGTCTTTATTATTATAAACACTTCTCTGTGGAAAGCAATATTAACTAAAAGTCCACTTGAGATTTATAATAATATGAATTTGTTCTTTTTGCTTAATTTAATTACTAGTTTGTTCTGGTTATTGGGTGAAATTAAAATATGTAAGGTTGATGCCAGGTGTTGTTTAGGGACATATGAACATATGCTGCAAATTTGTGAGTTTGGTTCCCATTCTTTTTCTTTCATCCCTTGGAAATGAAATATTGAATAGTTCCATTTCTTCACTCTGGTGCCCAGGCACAGCATGTTATTGAGTTCTACTACTCAATGCCTCCAAAATTTGTCAAATTAGGGAAAGATTGTGTCTTAATGATATTGGAGTGTCTTAACACGGGTCCAAGGTCTGTCTAAAGATAAAAAAAATAATGTAAACAAAATACATATTAATATAATGAAGCTTACACAATTTTATTAATTTAAATTTAATATATCTTGTAGGAAATTAAAAAGTATCCACAAATTATATTCTCTGGTTATTGTGATTGCCTATTAAGAAATAGGGTCTTTATGCTTGTTCTGCATGATATGAATTTAAAAATTGTCTCTTCTATCATAAAATATATCAAATATTTAATATCAATCATTTTGAATAAATGTTCAATATATTTATATAACATCATATCATATTAATGATTCGAGGTATGATTTTTATATATAACATTATCATGCTTTATTACTATTTTCTTATTAGTTTTATTTTCTAGACATGATAAGGAGACGTGTCCTACGTACTAGATCCCTCAAGATGCTAGTGCTTGATGAAGCCGATGAGATGTTAAACAAAGGTTTTAAGGAGCAGATTTATGATGTGTATCGTTATTTGCCGCCAGCAACCCAAGTTGTCTTGATATCAGCTACATTACCTCATGAAATACTTGAAATGACCTCAAAGTTTATGACAGATCCCATCCGAATTCTTGTAAAACGGTAATAATTTAAACATGCATTTCATCATTTTAACATCCATTTCGTTATGATCCATTTCATAAATACTGTTAATTGTTAATTATTAAATACTGTGTTTGCCATTGTGGTATAGTTTGTACACTTGGCACTGACCAGAAACTTAGGTTCATCAGATTCTGGAAGTTGAAGGTTAAATCTCCACTAGCAGAACTATTATATATTACTTATTTTTTATTTCCTGGCTCTGGTAGACATTGCAAAGCTATGTCATTGTTCACTCACTCAACCCAATACAACAATATCTTGAAAATTCAGTGGAAATATTCTTTGTTATACACTAAAAGTCTGAATGACTTTTGTGTTTAAAAATATATATTTATTGAAACCATTATAGAGAACCACTGTTTTACAGCTGAGCAATTAAACAGGTAGAAATAAAAAAATGGAATGGATGGTAAAAATTTTGTCTCAACACTAAATTCTTGACATCTGCTAATGGCTATTTATTATATATTTATAGCCTTTGATGCTTCATATATGCATTAAAAATATTTCCTATTTTTAATTGTTTTTTTATTAATGTTTTTTTTTTCTTTTCAGTGATGAGTTGACACTGGAAGGTATTAAACAGTTCTTTGTTGCTGTTGAACGTGAAGAGTGGAAATTTGACACATTATGCGACTTATATGACACGCTAACAATAACACAAGCTGTAATCTTTTGTAACACTAAAAGGAAGGTGGACTGGTTGACACAGAAAATGCAAGAAGCTAACTTTACCGTCAGTTCAATGCATGGTGACATGCCACAAAAAGAAAGAGACAATATTATGAAAGAATTCAGATCTGGTCAAAGGTAATTTATTTGTTTTTCTCTCATTTTCTTAATTATAAACATTGTTAGATATGTATGTAACATTGTTCTTCAACATCTACAACAATATTTTCTTTAAATATATTTATTGCTGGGGATATTAAAAGCTGATTTTTGTATAACAATTATGATGTGGTTATAAATACTATGGCTGTGCATTTTTATTCAGGATAAAATTTAAATTATTTTCATTTCCTTACCTTGATAGAACAAAATAAAATCACAATTAATATACCACAAATGAAAATCATTTTATCCTGATTACTTGAGCTCTTAATAATAAAGATATCTTGTTAATAATAAAGATGATTTAATACTTTTTTTATAAATATCAATGACTGTCTTTCAGCCGAGTTCTCATCACAACAGACGTATGGGCCAGAGGCATAGATGTCCAGCAGGTGTCACTAGTTATCAACTATGACTTGCCCAACAACCGTGAGTTGTACATACACAGGATTGGTAGATCTGGTCGTTTCGGACGTAAGGGTGTCGCCATCAACTTCGTGAAATCCGACGACATAAGGATTTTAAGAGACATTGAACAGTACTACTCGACACAGATTGATGAAATGCCTATGAATGTAGCCGACTTAATATAGTTTTGTAATATCCAAGATAGTGTTTAATGTCAAATGTCAACATTGCTCCATACATTGCTTAAGTTATATTGAATACTTATTGTGTTACATTTATATTTAATAAACATAGAACTTATACACTGGGTTTTATTTTGAGATATATTTAATCTTATACTAGATATAAATGTTTGTATGTATGTAATGTTTAAGCATGCATATTTAAATTTACTGATTAAATTTCAAATCAAGTTAACATCTTTTTGTCTACCTGCTAGGGAATAAACATGAAGCTAAAATATATAGGACCAAAATTTTAACATATGAGATTTGAAAAAAGTTAGAATTTTTATCCATTTAAGAATTATATATATAGTGTAATAAGGATATTGTTTTTCAAAATGTGGTGATGTCACACATTATTTTAAGGGGCATTAGCCTCCTTGCATAATTTTAACTTGCAACTAACATAATAAAATAAACAAAATTTTATACATTTCAACCATTTTATTAATATATTAAAAGCACAGCAAATTTTCAAAGCAACCAAGCCTTTATAAAATATACAAGAATCTACCTCAACATTAAAGTAGACAATCTCTTAAGTAATGTCACCAATATTTCTTTATTTTCTAATAAATATAGTTAATTTTCAAGACTAAGCTCCTGGAATGTCACAATTATAATACAAGTGAAATAGTAAAACAAGATATGAAGTATTTACAACAAGATGTCCAAATAATAACCAAGAAAAAATATATTTACAAAGCTAATTTTACAAATTTTAGGTTTTAAAGTATTCACTAAATGTTACATATTATACATGTTATTTTATGTGCATATAACAAAATACAAAATTATGATTATTTACAAATTCACAAGAAAGCACTTAAAATCATATATTGAGTGATATTTTATTATATATGCCTTCAAGACTAATAAAAACCAATTTTAAGGCACAAATTGAAAAAAAAATTTAATACATTCATTTAGTTACTATATTACATACTTATAAGAAGAAACATACAATATTTTATTGTTTTTAATTTCATAAAACTCCACACAAACATTCTATTCTAAAATAAAATATTTGATAATACTATTAATAGGCTTAGGAAAATGTCTCAGTAAAAATCTTGTTATATTTAAAAGATGTGGACAAAAAAAGTAAATTGAACTTACTCCATGGCCAGTACATAGTAATGTATTATTATTTTATTTTTGATCAATTTATTCTATTTGTGGCCCTGTATTAGTATAGGCATTCCAACGCCTGAAAATAAATATTCCAATAGCCCCAAGCAACAAAGCTACAAGAATCTCTGTCAATTGTTCCAAGAAGCTAGTAGATGGCTCTGAAGATTGTTGACTGAATGGTACATTCTGAGGTTCAAAAGCTGGTTCAGTTGGAGGTTTTGATGCTTGCTCCTCCTCACCTTTAAATGCAATTTGATTTAAAACTGATTGTTCTTCTTCTGTAGGAGGTTTGGCTGCCATTGATGACAATAGATTTTCTATTTCACCGCATTGAGGACAGGTCCAACTTGTGGATTTCTTTGCAAGACCTTTTCGCTCTGCAGGAGTGTAATCTAGTGAGCCAATGGTCCCTTCTGCTGGAGTTGGCATAAAAGCTATTAAAGCTAATAATGCTGTTCTTATTGACCAGGATGGCTGCCATGTCTCTGGATGGTGACCAGATATAGATAAACATATTTTTTTATTAACTTCGAATCTACCATTTGGTGTTAAAAGAATAATATGAGGAGGGTGCATGGGATACTCTTTGGGTAGTAATATTCTTCCGTGGTATATGCCACCTTCAAAATCTGTTCCCCTGGGACCGCGTACGGTGAAATGCCACTCAAATAAATTATCTTCAAGAGGTCTTGCACAATATTCATCTGTAGCTTCTGCTAATTCAAGAGCTTCTCGCATAAGGCGTTTTACGCCAGGACACTTAGTGTTATATTTTTCGACCATTTCTGCCATATTTATTTAAATAATAAATTAAATAACAAAAAATGTCAAACCTAAATAAAGAATTAATATAATATACAAGTAAATTTTCCAATGTTGTGATAAATTAAATGAAATATTGAATCGTGACGAAAGAGTAGATAAGTTACAGACAGATCACAACAATTCACCAATGAGAAATGCACAGATGTTGGGATCACGAAGCTAATGACAAACAATGAATAAATATGCATTGTAAATTGAATTGAAATTTAAATGTATTAACTAAATTACATAAGCTTTGTTTAAAATAGAATTAATCTCGTGGGATTATTGTTAATACTTTATTATAACTTTAATAAGACTATTAATATAACATCTGTCCATAAAATGCACTTAATAACTTTTAAAGTATTAAATTTTTTTTAAGAAATGTATATTTAGCATTATTTTGATAATACATATATTTATGTTATAAGCATATATATACATATAAATTTATTTTCTTTGCATACATTTTTATAATTTTATTGTGAATGATATTTATGTATATAATGATCCTCCACGTTAAGCGACATGTATTTTTGTATACAATTGAATCTAAAAGTAGTATTAGTAATTAACATATAACTTAATCTTTACGACACAATTCTTATTAATTATATTTTTATCGATTTTAATTTTAAACCCAGTTAACTGGGGTGAATAGAAACGCAGGGGTGAATAAAAACAACATTTTGAAATTTTCTTATATCAAATTATTTATATATAATGAATTTCAATACTAATACTAATAATTTATACTTACATATACTTCAATACCATTGTTTTACATTTAAATTCAGGAGCATTTTTAAAATATAATAAAGTCCAAAACCGTTTCTATCCACCCCTTTTAACTTATACTAATACTATCTATTCATTAGCATACATTGTAATGTACCACGTAGTCTGTGGTTTAAACTGTAAAGTTTTTGCGATTGTCTGTGAAATATCAAACAAATCACAAATAATATTCAATAACCTATTTTTAAGATTACAAACAAAAAAGATATATTTTAATGTGAATTTTGTATGAAAAAAGAAATTACATAAATCATTTGGCCATGGATGGGCCACCAGGGAATAATTCCGGTAACAATAACGGATCAATAGGTCCGCCACCGGGCATGCCAAGCTTTCCACCTATGCCTCCCCCACCAATGGGTCCTGGAAATATGCCTCCACCTCCAGTGTCATCAATGTCTTTGGGCCCTGGAAATATTCCTCCTCCTCCAGGTTCAATGGGTCCTGGGAGTATACCACCACCTCCCGGTTCAATGGGCCCCGGAGGTATCCCACCGCCCCCAGTGTCAATGGTACCGGGAAGTATACCTCCTCCACCAGGATCAATGGGCCCTGTGAACATGCCTCCACCGCCGGTTGGTCCACCTGGGTCCATGCCTCCGGTGAGTTCAACTGGTGGACCTCCAAATATGCCGCCTCCTGGGATGGGACCGCCACCAGGCTTAATGGGTATGGGTCCTCCTGGTATGGGACCTCCACCGCCACCAGGTATGGGTCCGCCTGGAATGGGAATGGGGCCACCGCCAATGGGTCCACCTGGTATGCCGACTCGCTTACCACCAGGCATGATGCGATCTCCTAACATGAAGAGTAACTATAATCAGTCTATGGATATGGGACCACCTGGAATGGGTCCTCCTCCTAATATAGGTCCTGGAATGGGTCCAAATATGAGTCCTTGGGATGATCAAGGTCCCCCAGGTTGGGTAAGGCAAAGTAGAAATGATGGTCCACCAGGATGGGATGATCATGTAGATGATGAAGAAGACAATGAAGATGAAAATAGTGACCCTGGTCAATCATCTGGACCACCCAATTTACCATCACTGCTAACCATGAAAATAGATACACCTGAAGAGTTTAGGAACAAGCCACCAGCACCACCTGCAGGAGGTGTAGTGCTACCAAAGGCACTTGAAGAAGCTCTTGCTTACAAGGATCAAAGACAAGCAGCATTAGGAAGTGATAAAGAAAATGGTAATTTTTTTTCTAGTATATGAAAAATTTAAAACGCAGGCTAACAAACATAGCGTGGTAGCTAAAAGGAGGGTCCCTTTAGCCACTATGCTACATATATAGTCCCTATTTTCTATCTACTTTTTGGGACACATATTGTCTACCTTCCCTCTGCCTACCCTGCTGTGTGCTGTCTACCAAAGCAAGAAAATATAAATAATTAAAATATAATCAATCCTCACAGTGAGGATTGAACCTATTTAGGTAAAGATAATAGTAGGAGGACTACCATCATTCTGTATTTTTTTCCTGTTATGCTGTCACTATAGGCTGATATTAACATTACTTTGGTTGTAGCCCAGGAGCATAAGTGTGCCTTGTGCATTTGATTCCCACTTGAGGATATAAAATATTTAACATTCTAGTTCTCATTACAAAGAGTGACAACAGGAACAGAGTGTCTTAGTGCTATGTTCCCAGGTTCCTTCTACCTGTCCTGCTATGTGTGGGACACAACATGAAGTTAAAAAAATTATATAACTTTGGTTAACATAACCAAAGTTTGTATATTTGTTTGAAATTCTGTGTCAACTTTGATCCAAATTTAGGTATTTCTATTTATATGTCTTCACATATAAATATCTAAAAACATTAAATTTCATTTCTGAACTGCATAAAGACGATGATGATGATGATATTCATAATTATTCAAAATTTCCATAATATATATTTAAGTTTAACATTTTTATTTAAAATTATGCTTAGAGTCGAGTAAACAAGTGGAACCTCCTACTGCACCTGTAATTAGTTCTGAATATGATGGAGAAGAAGAGGGAGACTCTGATGATGACAACATTCCAGAAGCACCACAACCACCAGTGATTTCTAAACAAGAGGTATATAAAAATTTGTGATTTAGATAGTTTTACATAAAAGATAAATGTAAGACTAGTTATTATTATATTAAACTATATTGATAGCTCAGTTTTATTAAATCTCTTTGAAGTTTCATAAATTTAAAATTAAAAAAATCAAATCTTTGTAATATCCATTCATATCTTAAATTTATTTTTGATTTATTTCTGTACCACATGTATAGTATGATAGACCGAAGGAAACCTAGTGTGAGACACTATTCAGCTTCCCATTCATTCTAAGAAACATGTCATGTTGAGTGGCGATAAATAACCCCAAGTTCACAAACCCTCTTCTTACCAGTACAAAAGGAAAACAAAATAGTTCATTTCCATGAGTGGGAAACGAATTTACAACCATTGTGTTTAGAGTCAGACACAATTGAATGAACCGTGTCCCAACAGCTTCCATATTATGTTTTACATATTATGTAAAATGTTATATGTGACTGTAAAATGGACTGGTTTTGGGTTCGATCCCCACTCTAGGATATGAAATATTTATATAGATTTATATTTCAATACGCGGCATTACGTTCCGCCACTCAACACGCAATGGCTCCAGAAATCGGCAGAAAATGCAGAACGGACCTTTAACACTAGGTTCCCTCTGCCTACCCTGTTGAGTGCGGCATACTGTGTGTAGATTTGATTTAATATATTTTTTATTTTACACAGTCCCATGCAAATAAAACCAACAAAAACAAACGTAAAAAGAAAAAGAAGAAGGCGGCGAAACAGAAACGCAAGGAAATAAAGGAAATGGACCCCTCCAACAAGGATAGTCACAAATCTAGCGACAAGGAAAATGCAAAAGAAGCAGACATTGAGTATGTACATATTCGATTATTTTTTTAAAATAAAAATTAAATTAGCTTCACGCTATATCCCGCACACAGCAGGGTA
>DWAN01002008.1:0-16166 GCA_018230445.1 Heliconius hewitsoni
GTTGAGTAGGAAGGCAGAACCTGGCAAATAGCCGGGATTAATGCCAGGAAGAAGAAGAATTCAGTAATTAAAGCGGGCGAAGCGGCGAGCGGGTCGCTAGTTTTAATAATAAAAAAGGATTCCTAAAAAAGTGTAAATTATAATCTAAAAGTTAATATTCTTATTTTAAAAATATATTTTCAACAGAAAATCCCGCATTTACAGTAAAGTACGCAAACGGAACCTGTTATTAGTACATTTCATTCCCCAAGCACGACTTTGTTTTAGAAACTTTGCGTGTTGAGTGGTGGATCTAATCGCCGCGCTTTGTCTTCTTACCAGAACTAGTAAATAGAAGTAATCCCTTCCCTAGTGCGAAAATCGAACCCACAGACGTCGCGCCTTCACGCCAACGCTGCTTTTTTATTAGATGACTGACTTTTTCAATTTTCTTAGGAGAAGTAACTTTTTATGTAATGTTCTAGCAGTTGTTAGACTAACAGTGCAGCTTCCTTTTTATATAGTCTTTAGATCTTAAACAACTTCTTGGAAGATCATGTATGCCAAACTTAGAACAGCTTGTATTTTACAAGCAAATATTTGTATCGTACATACAAACGTTATACCGCCACCGGCATATTAATAAACGTATAGCCCCTAAAACGATATTTCTTTTAAAATACTTAATCTTTGAATAGGAAAATGGGAATAAAAAATGTATGACTCTTAAAAATCGACAATTTTTACCCTATTGACAACATTATTTAACCTTTCTTGTGTTTATTCATTGCTTTCTTCTTTAGCTTTATACTCAAAAAGCAAATAGAGACAACCTGAGAACCTAGTGTTTTTCTATTTCCATTATTCTTCTTTTTTATTAAAATTTATAGCTTCGTTCAACGAAGTGTACCTATATGTTTGTTTTATCTACATACATCTGTAAAATAAAAATCTCCTTTAATCAGAGTGACTGACAGTCATTATCTATATATAGCGCAGCTGATATTTGGACCTTGATGAACTTAGGGGAGCACTAATAGATGACTTCTCGAAATTTCTAAAAGGGAAGACAAAACAAATTTTACAAATTTTTACTTTACAAAAACGAACTTACAGGCGACTATAAACATTTTTACATGCAATATACTCACAAACGTCATTTTTCCACTTAATAAGTAATTTTCCGTAATAGGAAAACTAAAAACTCTTTCATATAAATGTTGTCTCAAACACTTTCAGTATCAACTTCCATCAGATATCAGAGGATAAGGATTTAGCGAAATGTATTCCCTTGGGTACCGTTAAACGTTTGAAACTTTAGCTCCCTTCAACAGATTGTATTTATAAATGTATAGCAGTATGCGGACGGACGACAACCAGTATCAGGGGCATTTAAAATACTAATATATACAAAATCCATATTAAATTAAGCCAAGCGTGCCCCTGGTTGGTTCGATTCCCACTCAAGAAAATTAAATATTTACTATTTTCATCGCTTCTCTCTCGTCGCAGCGTTGAGTTTTGCCACTTTTCATACAATATTTTCATATAACACTAGTTTCCCAGGGTCTGCCCTGCATATATGCTATGCCTATATACCCGGCTATGGACGGGATAAACCGTAAAAGAAAAATAAAATCAACATTCAACATAACTGCGTACATTTGTTGCGGAGAAAAAAAGGTTTGTATATTGTAATGTTTCAGTCATACTATTGCATAGCACGTGTTAACATTCAGGATACAAGATTTATTGTTAGAGAACGACATTTTATCAAATATTATTCTTAGTGAGTAATATTTTTAACTCTAAAAACTAGTTAGAGATTTAAAAAATCACCACGCCACTCGGGAAAAAAGACGAAACAAGGCATTTCGTCACTGAGTTTCATGCGAGAAACAGAGTGAAACATAAAAAACACACACCCACATCAACTTATACCTAACTAAATGCAAATTTAACAAAAACAGTAAAAAAAATCCACTCTACATACACTAACGTAGAGCAAACGAAAAATTAGCCGAGCGAAAAACAATCTATCGTTATGGAACAACGGAAAAACCTTTCCGTTTCACCCATTCGTATTCTCCTACCCTGCTATGTTCCAGTGCGCGCCGCCCGCCCAATAGTTCGGAAACAACGCACGTTTTCTAATGGATTTTTGATGGTGCACTCATACTGAACGGTACTGACATGACTTTTAAACTGGAAATACAAATATTTGCTTCACATTTGATTTTTTTTTTCCAGATGAAATTTTTATGATTTTAAAAAAATTGTTCCTTTGGTTGGAGGCTTTATGTTAGACAGCGTGTGTCTACGCGATGCTTGAGAAAATATTATGCTTAATAATAATTCTATCTCCCTTCTTATCTTCTTATCTTATTTTGAATAAACAATTTGCTTAGGAGAACCAAAAATATAAACAGAAAGTGAGGAAAAAATGCTGAGAATCAAATTCGTCATTTCACACCTTTATCGATTACGGTGATGGCATCAATAATACTACATAGCAAACAATTCTAGTAAATAAAGATTACAAAAGTATAAAAGAAAATGCCTTAGATAGGAATCAAATCATGGTCCTCAACTTACAGACTGAACACATACTAAATTAGAAACACGACAGTACTACGCCCAGCAGTTCAGGGGACGCGTAATGAATCAGTCTTGTGATTAATTCTTTACTAGTCGAGTCGCTCGGCCATCCCAGTGAGTCATTGGAGTGAAAAAATAAATTATCTATACGTATGTACAAGCTGGTACGTACTATAGTATGAAGGTGGTAGTAGATTCTATAAAATTTAAATTACCTTCATAAAAATCTGTTAACAGAGTCAAGTAATGAAAGAATTAAAACAAATGAAAGTTACCAGTTCATAGATCATCATTTCGAGGTTTCTGAAATATTCATACATATACATATTTATATATAAAATTAACAATCACATTTGTATAGAAGATACAAATATGTTTAGTGGTAAAAGTTATATATAAGAATACATATAAGTAATTAAGAACAGATAGAGGGAAACCTCAATTGACTTTCCAGAGTAGTATCAATGATATTAGAGAAAGGTCAAGTTAAAATCATAAGGATTCTCAGGAGCTCATGTATGAATAGATTGATGCAAGTGGGCGCTACCAAAGAGGTACGCAGAATTCTCTTGGTGCTCTATTCTCTTTGGCCCAGCTAGAGAACAGCGTGAACCATCAAAAATTTAGATGTATATTAAAGACATTCTTACACGACACACCCATCACATTATTACAAAACAAGCACAAATGTTTTAATCGCGTTTCAAAGCGAAGCTTACCCTCAATGGTTCTTATCGCCACAGCCTTACATCTTGCATTTCGTAGATAACACAGCTTTTTATCTACACATCTTTACATTCAGAATTAAACTTGAATTTTAAATTCAAACAAAAATTTACGGCTGGTTTCGACACGAATACAACATTATAACATCATTAGTTTCGTTTTACGCGTTTTTTACGACTGAATTGAATGTAAAAGTGGCTACTTTATTTTAAGGCTTTATCTGTAGGTACTTTCAGTTTGTTGTAATTAAAACTCTGAGAAACTCTCTTAGTATACTATATAACTCTAATGATCTTTTTTCACATATATTTTTTGTTGTTTTTCTCCTTTTGACGTCGATTTATACAACCAAGAAGTAAGTGAATGCGTTCTCCGCTCTTCGTTTTTTAGAAACATTATAGGTAAAATGTATCTCGAAAAACAAAAGTTATCTAGCTTGTATGTTGCTGTATGCTGTATGCTGGTAGCTTTTACCAAACAAACGTAAATAATTTAGAAATGTGTATGTCACCTGGCACTTTCTAGACGCCCAGGTTACCTCAGTTGCAATGAATTACTGCGATACGATTAACGTGTCTAAAATTACATATAGGGAATATGTGTCCAATTCTTCGTCTTTATAATATTAGTAGATTACAATACAGAGCCCTGGTTTGAACCTGTGACCAGTGCTAGTGTTCTATCACAGAGAAATATGACATTACGTCCTGTCTTTAGGTCGATCTATTTCATTTTTTTCCAAAGGCATAATATCTACGAAACATTTATTCGTAAATATTACGTCGTTATTATACGTAAATATTATATTCCAAACAAAGCCTTAACCTGTTTTATTTTTATTTTTTCTGTTCTTAATATCTATTTTATGCAAAAATTTCGTAATTTGACATTTATTACACGTGTTTTTAATATATGTTTGAATATCAGTATTAATTTAAATGTTTATCATTCATTTTAAATAAATATAATATAAATTAATTTATTGCCTAAATTAATTTGAATTCGCAGTTTGTAGATTTACTGTGATGATTGTGGTTTCTCTCGTTGGTACTAGAGATGGTACTAGAACGTATGCGGTGTATCAATAAAAAATATTATAAAAGTGGAGAGTCTGGTCTGAGTAATTTTAACAATACATCCGATTTAATTAGCTACGCATTATAAATGTATGTAATAGTAAAAATCGGAAAATAAAAAATAAAGATTTTTTTGGTCTCATAGGACATGAGATTTAAAACAAATAATATTAAATATGAAAAGAAGTTTTGCGACGATAAGCCCATAGATCAAGACATAGATTATTGAGTGGTGTCGCGCTTTGTCTTGTTGCCAGAACCGTCAACAGTTGCGTTTGCAGTCAGACGCTGCTCTACGAAAATTTATATAAAAATACTTCTTTTAGTTTCACGCTCTATCCAGCACATAGCAAAGTTTATAGCCCTCTATAAACTTGACTATGTGACTGGAGAACTAAGTATTAAGACACTCTGTTCCCGTTCCCCTTTTTGCGGAAAATCGCAACCCATTACGCGCTGAGCAGCGGAATTTACCGGCACACTAACCTTACCACCAGAGCGGGGAAATGCAAAATATTAAATATTTCTTTCCACCTAATGAGAATCGAACCCACAATCTTCGCTTTTATAGACAGGTTTTTCTAAGCTTCTGCTTCTGCGCCACGACCCCCTTTATATGTACATATTATACATTATGTTTATACATAAACTTGTCCAAAATTCAGGAGCAAATGAAAGCTCAATCAAAATCGTTAAATAAGTAAAGTAACGCGTGAAGCCACTTACTCTTGACTCCTACACTATTTCCGCGAAAGCCTTTTAGACAATGCCTCTACTAGCGGTGTGTTTTTATTGCTTGTATTTCTTTATGTTTATTTTATTCGTGTGGCAGAGTGAATAATAATATATAACGTAATGGGTTAAACTTCCACACATATTTTTATTATCTTCACGCTCTATCCCGCGCATCGCAAAGTAGGCAGATGGAGCCTGACAACCTGGTGCTCAAACATTCCGTTTCTTTGTGAGACACTGTCGTTTCATACTTTCTACCGAATTCTGGAGCCTTTGTGTATTGAGTTGCGAAACTCAACGCCGCGCTTCGCCTCGTTACCAGAGCGACGAAGTTAAAAAAATCTCGAATTGGAATCCTACCTGCAACCTGTCGCATTCGTATTCAGTCGCATACTCGAGCCCCTTCACCTGGACTGGCCCTTTTTATCTACCATGTTAAAAATATTTGTGGCTTTGATGAATTTCACATTTTTTGAATAGCAGAGTAGGCAGAGGGAACCTGAGGGAACCGGCAGAGGGAGGGAAGTGTTAAGACACTCCGTTCCCCACTGAACAGCGGAAAATAGGTGATAATAAAACAGTAATGTCTCATAAAGGAAATCTTCAATATTATAATTATCCATCCACAACTTCGTTTCTTTAGCAAAATTTGAATGGAAAATTTTATTAAGTGAACAATTTATAAGTAATATAAGTACCAGTTGTTGTACTAAGCTTTGGAAGACTAAAACCTACGACAACAGAAACTTTTAAACTCGTCTAATAAAAAGTTATGAAAAATTCTCTCAGTCTCATATAACACTAACACGGCAGAGCTTAAAGCCGTACTATTATTAAAAATATAGAATAAACAGATTTTCGTATTTCAAGTTTTAATATTCAGTGTCTTGCGGCGTATTGTAAATAAAATCTAAAAACTTAGAATTACTATCATCAAATGCAAAAACTCCGTCGAATGCTGGTGGCTTTGCGCCTTGAGTAGAGGAACTTAACGTTTGTTTGCCTCGGGATCACAGTGAAGATGTAAAAATAACATTTTCTATAATATAAGATGTGAAAATATATAGTCATATTTTATTTCCTCGAGTAGGAATCAAACCTAAATTATGTTGCGTTTGCAGTCACACTCTTGTGCCCCTACGCTACGACTAGCCTAGAATTCTCTGAATTTGGCGGAAAGTAGGTAACGGAAGTGTCTTAGTGGGAACGTAGTAGCTTAACACAAGATTCCCTTCTTCCCTCTGGCGCCGGGCAGTTGTGCACTTTGTGCGAAACACAGTGTGAAAAAAATCTATGTATATAAAGCTCTTCAGTTACTGAGTGACTGACTGACAATGCAATAGAAATTTAACATGTTGATAGGCTAGGGAGTACAAGGGAGCGCAGAGGGAGGATTTTTAAACAACAAAGTTGCAGGTGCCGGCTAGTTCTTCAATAAATTTAAACTGTATCCTTCATATTGTAGGGTAGTCAGAAAAACCTACTATTAGGGCACTCCGTTCTCTCACATTTTTCACATGCTGGCTGTACTGGATACAGCATATATTCCCGCATGGACTAAAAACAATACAAAATTACCATCAAAATTGGAACAGATTTTCATTAGACAGAAACAGAAACACGCTCAAAAACTTTTGTTCATCCCGCCGACTGCCAAAACAAAGACATTTTTACTCTTGTTTATGACATAAAGGAATGAAATAATGAAATTACTTGAAAATTAAACTCGACGGAATTCCAATTGTAATAGCAAATCTTTATTTTATTGCTCGACTCTGGATGTAGCGTGGAACGTTACGGTGGAGATATTTTCGTTCAATAATTTGTTTACCATTTCGTGTATTACTTGATGTATAATATATTTTATAATATTATAATAAAATAATATTTGAAGAGTTGAGGTTTTCTTATAATTTTATATAAAATAATATAATATATGACCCGTAAAATGACAAATATGAACTGTTTTTATTTCCTTTTAGATATTTAAATGATTGCAATTAAGTTGGCACCTTTAATGACAAAAAATAATAGACTCGTTCAAGGAACACATAGAATACAAACTATGTTTATATAGACATCCAGCTTCACGCATATAGCAGGGTAGGTAGAGACAACCTGGGAACCTAGTGATAAAGCACTCCTCCACTCCATTTCTCCATTAAATGGCTGACACTCCTGACATTTTTATGTAACTTGACGATTCAATAAGCATTATTAAAATCGGTCCACCCACTCGAAAGTTCTGACGTAACAAACATAAAAAATACAGTCGAATTAAGGACCTCCTCCTTATACAGTCAGTTAAAAATATTATCATTTTGAATAAAAATTGTATAGATAATAGACTAGGGCACATAAATAAATGTATGGCCTAGTCTATATTTTGCTTGTATTAGTATTTTTAGATTTTTACTTTTAGGAATAACTGTTCAAATTGGGACAATATATGTATATCTAGGTAATAGAACTCCGTAAATATATTAATATTAATTGATTTGAAAGTGAAGTTTCGGCTATAGAAAGTCAGGCACTTCCCTACTAGGAACTCAATTATACAACTTAGTTTCATTCCCTTTTATAACAGGGTAGATAAAGAACTTCGTATAAAAACCCTTAAGATCAAATTCTCAATTATTCTTCTTCTGTAACACCCGTGTCTGTATAGCCAAGCGTGCAGCTATTCTATCGTTTTGCCGTCTGATTAATGCAACTTACCCACGTAACGGTGACCGTCTGTTACCGGCAACAATACGCCTTTCCAAATCTACTTTGCATCTTCCGTCTCTACTAAACATGCTTTCCAGACTTCATTCACTTGTTCCTATATTTTTCCATTTATGCTATCTTGCATACCGTACTTTCTTATATTTGCCACATACCAGAACCTTTATACTAGTCGCATTTAGGTTCATTTATGTTTTTTTATATAATATTTATACAATTTTAAATAAAAACAAAATAATAAGCTTTTTTAAGAATTACAATTCACAAAACAAACACTACTTTTACAATTATTTCACTTCTTAAAGACATTTTTCTGAAAACAATAACAACTTCTTTGCGAAAATAATAAGAAAGTAACTGTCATCTATAATACAATTGTTATATTTCATTTTACTTGTATTTTTTTTACTAACACATCACTTGCTGATCATGGCGTGAAGGGCAGTGTCTGACTAATAACGCTATGAACCCACAATGGATTCGATCACCAATTGGAGGAACGATTTTTTCTTCATTTCCCTGTTTGGATAACACAGGCGCGGCGTTGAATTCCACCACTCCAGTGTATGAGAACAATATACGGCCGCAAATAAAAGAGATTTTGGTAGATTTAGGTACACTAATAAAATTGGCTGGAGTACTCTTAGAGCGTCGGAATATTGAAATATTAGATCAGGGTGTCCGATTTCCGTTCTGTAAACCTAATAGTGAAAGTACAAATATAAAGCATATCATATTTTATGATGTTAGTATTTATGTTGGTTAGTCTTAATTACACTAACCACAGTGCTATTGATTTCATTAAATTGATACAGATAATGAGGCCATCGTGGCGGAGTGTGACAGCGTCTGACTGTAAGTGTGATAATTGTGAGTTCAATCTCCATTTCAGGTAATTCATTATTTCAATTTTATTTTAGTTTCACTACTTATAGCGCAATATGCTGAATATTTTAGTTGTAGTTACTTACAACTGGTGTTAAGACACTTCCCCACTTTCCGCCTAATCTTTGAGACATTGCGCGATTAGTGGCGGGGCGCAACTAGAATCCGCGCTCTGCTTACCCGATCGTAGAAAATTAAAATAAATATAATCATTCCCCAAGTTAAGATTGAACCTACAACGCTGTACCACTACGCCCCGACGGCTTCACTTCATAAACATAATTAACATTACTTTTCCTGCCAAATGTCTGAACTATGGGTGGGCATAATTGACCACATCCCACTATCAACTAACCCAAAAGCGATGATAAGATCACAAGCAATCAATCCTTGTGTCAAATTTAACTTCCAACTGTAATCGTGACCCTTGGGAAAGTTCCGTATCATTTGTCAAAACCAATATATACTTTAGTCTATAAGTTTGTTAGTTATCTTTTGTCAGTTTATTTTAAACTAATATTCTTCATCGAAACCCGGCTAGTTTGGTGTATTAACAGAATATTGTAAGACTTCTTTATGTAGAAAGATAAATGTACGAATAATCTACGGGACGGTGTTGGATTCTACCATCTAACGTGTTGATATTTTTTGGGTTTTCTTGGCACTGTGAAATATTTAACAATAGGATTTTGTACATCGTCTCTCAGTGATCATATATGAGCATATAAGAAGGGGACAGTGTTTGCTCTTATACTTATTCAATATAATATAATCTTCTCCTTACTTCGCTACATTGAAATTTTAAGAATTTTCAACGAATATTAATATAAAACACGTATGAAGCGTGAATTCCACTAAGAATTTGATATTTTATTAGCATTTTTTGCCACAAACCAGAATACAAGGCTAAATTTTATAGTGAAAATTCACCTTAAATCACGTTTAAATCTTGTTTAGGTCGCTACGATAAAAGAAATATTGAGCAGTAGCTTGTTGAAAGTAGAAAATATGTTGGTTTGTAAATATTGTTGTTTACGCTGTAACTCGACATCCGGTGAAAATAAACAGGTGGACGGCGCTTTTTTACATTGCGAAGCTCATTATTTATTTTATGTTAGAGGTTATTTTTCTAGGTTTTTTTTATTTATGGTATTATTGTTAAGGCTCTATTGTAAGTATTTGTGTTTTGGTTTAAGCGCAAAAATGATTTTATAAAATAAATATAATTAAAAGATTTAAGAGGACGTTGTGGCGAAGTGGCTTAAGTGTGTGACTGTAAAAGCAACGTTTGTGAATTCGACTTTCAGTTATCATTTCGTCGCTCTGGGAACAAGTCAAAACGCGGCGTTGAGTTGGAAACGGAGTACCTTAACAATAGGTTCCCTTTGCCTACCCATATGCGATTATAAAGTATTTTGTGAAAAAATACATTTATCCCCTAATGTTCACCATAATTTCTTCTTTCTTCTAAATGTGGATCAAACCCACTACCACCACCCCGCCGCCCTCTAATAAAACAGGCAAGAAGTTAAATTTATACATAATATCATCGAAAACTGAAGATCTAGTCTGCCTCAGATCTGAGATTAATTAAAAGTCTAAGTACTCTTCGAGTATGCATGAAAAATAATGACTTTGGAGTAAGAATTATCGATCCTAGCTTCTGAAGGCTGTTAGTTATGAAAGTACATACTGATTTGTTCTATAGAATTGAATTTTGGTTTGAATCGCTTATTATTTTAGAATTTTTGAAAAGCTCACAAACTGTTATTTTATGCGTACCTAGAGAATGACTTTGAACCAATAAAAGGTTTTTTAGGGATAAAGGTTTTATATAATAAAAGATTTTCTTATTAAGAAAATTTGTTATAATACCAACTAATATGGTACATAATTAAAACAGTATCAGGAATTAAAACAGTAAACTATGCAGGCTCTTGGTTCTTCTAAAAAAAGCTGAGTTTTACATTTTATATATTTATTTTGAATCCATAACACTTACGTTTACATACAGCGCCACGACGGCCTATTAAAAAATCTATAAGAATTTAACGTACTCTTTAAAGAAAAAGCTAAAAAAAGACATAAAAGAAAACTAGCAAGCACCCACACTCATAAGTTAATACATTTACATAATACTGTCGAAATAGGTCAAAATGTTAGTTTGATGTATTATTAATTGATGTATCCACCGATAGCGTTATTATCCGTGATTTGAAATAATAAGCGAGGCTATGGCGTTTTATCATGATTTAATAGAAAATAACAGAGGCCACGCCAGTCGGAGCGCAGGGGCAGAAACGTTTGTCTGTACACGTGGGGATATATAGGTTTGAGTCCCATTCGAGGGAATGAAATATTTAATATTTTCATTATCTCGCTCTGGTAACAAGTTCTGCCACTCAACAAGCAATACCTGTATAATTCGGCAGAAATTGAGGAACGAAAGTGTCTTAATGGGAACGGAGTGACAGTAGGATTTTCATAAAACTAAACAAAACGAGCTTTACGCTGTATCCTACACACAGCAGGGTAGGCAGAGGGAACCTAGTGTTAAGGCACTCTGTTCGCTACTTTTAGGTTTTTATCACTTGTTAAAAATAATAAGTAATACATACATATTTGCGAATCGAACCCACAACCTTTGCGTTTACAGTCAGATGTTGTACTACTGCGCCAAGGCTCTCTCCTATAATAAGTTAATTTATATTTAACTAAAAAAATATAGCTTATTCCTCCGAGTTATATTTCTGGTCACAGTCACCATCCTACCACCATCACACGGTTTTACTGGCACCTTATTATTAGAATATAAAATTATTGAAAATTGTTCATTATTCCTACCCATTTTATACTCAGAATTCATATATCATAATATATGGTCATAGAAAACGATGACGGATTTAGGCCGACCCGTTTAATGTATGGCAGGCTTTAATGATAACAATAAAATATTATATGTCGTAAAGTAGAATTAAAATATCTTCCCAAAAATATCTGAATATCCCCTGTAAATATCTTTATCCACTGCATACAATACTTGGTTTTAATGTATAGCTTTGTACAGCCTAGAATTGAACTTTATAGTTACAGTTACCTATGATATCATTATATGATATCATTTATTAATATGCTTTATCGGTGCGTGTACAATGATAAAGAATATAAAAAAATAAACAAAAAAAAGCTAGTTTATAGGCTAAAATCTAATAAAAAAACGCTATGTTCTTAGTAGGTTAGCTAGAGAGAACGGAGCGCCAAATCCCAGTTCTCGAAGGTCAACAGAATACAGCTGCCCCTCTTGCCACTCACTCTTTCTTAATAAATCACTATATTCTCTTTCTTACCAAAATAGTAAAAATAAATTCAGTCTCCTGCATTCTATAAAACAACATTTTATATCTTCCAAGCATTTCTCATATAAACCCCGCGGCTGCCACACATAAAATAACATGAACATACTGCTTTATATATACAGCTCACCTTTAATATTTAGGTTTTGTAAATCTAGAAAATTTCATATTCACATACTTTAGTAGAAGGTGCAATACATATTATTTAATGCATTTTCTTAATGGAAAAAGGAAGTAATGAAGATTTTTATTAGGTTCACGCTATAGGTACATATAACATAGAGAGAACATAGTGGAACAAGTGTTAAAAAACTCTGTGCAACAAACACGGCCAAATTTTATATATGTTGATATATGTTGAGTGGCGGCACTCAACGCCGCTCTTTGTCTTATGACCAGAACGAGAGAATGAAGTTATTGCATCCGCAACGATTGAGCAATATATACCCATCTGATTTTATATTACATGCAAGCAAAAATACAAATCTATAACTTATGTCCGCGCTATAAAAAGATATATCTCGTGCAAACCCATCCTAATTATTAGGGGTTAAAATTATATTCAATTGTGTAACCCCTAAGAGTATTACCCGAATTCTCGCTACGGACATTTCGGGCCCATGCTAAGGGCGGAATATTTAATATTGAATATAATGAGTGGTTTTATGTATTTAATATTCCATTATTATTTAAAATAATATGGATGTTATTTCTTTAGTTTCGTGGTATAATTTTACATTGTGTGAATAAATTTTGTAAAGGAAAGCTGTAATAGTTATAATGTACATAAATAAAAATGTTGCAATTTTCATTGCTAGTGATTAGTGGGGCAAAGCATGATGAAAAAATTCATCAGACAATACAAAGTGCAGCGTTGAGTTGCGTCTTTCAATAAGCGATGTCTCATTAATGGAACGAAAATAGAAAACTTGGTGGAATAGTGGTCTTGGCTCTAGGTACCCCCAGGTAGGTAGACTACATTGCTACGCAAGGAAAAGCGTGAAGCTAAAAAATCAGAAAAAAATCACAAGATTCAACGATATATTTAATTTTATAGGCTTTAAATAAATCCTTATTATATTGTAAAAATTTTAAAACTAAAAGCACAATAACATCTTAAGCAACGTATGTTAGCATAAGTTACTTATAGTGTAGTAATAGGTGTCACTGTAATTACGAGGATGTCGTGTGATATTGGTTCCATTATCGATCGAGTGGTGGTAGTGTGCTGCGTCTTTTCCAGTGGATTTTCAATATAAGCACAAACGACACGGCACTCATGCCCAGCCCGGTGACTGTCAAGACCATACCAGGTCAACAGCATTAACCATCAGAGAAAAAAAAAAGAAAAAAAAGGCACTCATGTTCTTAAGATTTTGTCGAGACAACTTATCATTAGAATTAATATTTAAATATTGTTACTACATAAAGAACAAGTGTAAATAAAGTAATTGTAAAAGCTGGATTTTGTGTCTGATTTGTTGGTTCGTCTAACAAACATATAATTTATATTAAGTGAAACTACTCTCTATACGTTGATATGTTTAAGCAAAATAATTTTGCTGTTCCTTTTCAATTTCTTCCTATTTAAAATCATTGCGAACTTGTGGTCTAAGAATTATATATCGAGTGTAAAAATGACGACTTTTTAGACATTATAAGTATTAAATTTTTATTTTTATCTACATATAATATATTGTCTTTTTATTCTTTCGCTTAAACGTCAAAGCAGATTGTTACTTTTTTTCAGTCTGTTTTGAAAAAAATTAACGACAGAAGAACTAAAAATATGTATTTTAGTGTATGTATGTATTGTTTGTAAGTCTATAAAATATAACTATTTATATTATTTTGTATATATCTAAATATATTTATTGTTTATATATTTTTAACTGCGTCAACTACCCACTCACCTTCTTGAAATTATGGCAGTTTCTTTTCGCCACTAAAGATTGTCTGAAAGAGATGGCTACTTATCCATTATATCTTTACTGTTTTTTTTTTGTGTATATCACCGGTGCACAAATAAAGAATAAATAGAAACTCTCGTTTATCCACAATTATACTTCAGCATTATCAAAACATTGCTTGACTAGATGAAAACATGCCATAACAACCCATTACCGTTGAAAGCTTTAACAGAGAATCTCAAGTAATCTCGTATTCCGCTCCATCGGCTTAGTCCTTAGTCACCAAAACTGATGCAAGATGGTCCTGAACTTCTGTATTAAGTAACTACTGACTGAGAAGTCCAAGTTAAACCTTTAAGATGTATATATTTGATACATATACTTGTACGTATATTTAAGATGTTTAAGTTATGCCTATATTACTTTTATATATTAGTTGTGATAAGGGTTGGTTGCGCAGTGGTACAAGCGTGCGACTGTAATAGTGATAGGCTGTGAGTTAGATTTCATGTCTAGGTAATAATATTTTAAATATTTTTATTTTCTTGCTCTGTTAATGAAACAAAACGTGGCACTACGTTCCGTTGCATAGTGCTTCCAGAATTTGTTAATCCAGAATTCCAGAATTCCAGAATTTGGTTGTGTGTGTGTTAATTGGCTAGCTAACATAAAAACAGAAAAAAAAGAAAACCAAATAAGTACTTTATTCCTTTTATATTTATAATTAAATATAATTTTCTTTCATGATAGATTGTATCACGAAACTACGATTTCTATTCAAATCATTTACATAACCTAAAGGAACAAAAAATTTTATAATAATAAAAAGAAACTCTACATAAGTTACTCGAGCTTTTATGATAATAATTTATGTAAAAAAAATTAATTCCAATTTTAAAATCAGTTAATATTTTTTGCGTCTATTATTCTTTTTTTTTCAGCTTCACTCTGTATCCCGCACACAGCAGGGTAGGCAGAAGGAACCTAGAGTTGAGACA
Source organism: Heliconius hewitsoni (assembly GCA_018230445.1). Lineage (NCBI taxonomy): Eukaryota > Metazoa > Arthropoda > Insecta > Lepidoptera > Nymphalidae > Heliconius > Heliconius hewitsoni. The sequence goes on from DWAN01002008.1 coordinate 14,988, forward strand.
CTCCTACTTTCTGCCGAATTATGGAGGCATCGCGTGTTGAGTGGCAGAACTCAAACATCCCTTTAATATTCTTTCTGTGAGCCCATTCTGTGTAAAGATTAACGACGTACCCCCCGATAATGTATCTAAATGAGAAAAATAATTATCCTATAACAAAAATATTGTCCATAATATTATGGAAGTTTCTATAATACTGTTTTATAATATAATACTACTTAAAAAAGGTTAACTTATAACCTAGTTATTTTCAATCTTAAAATCTTATGATAATTGCTCTAATGCCGAAGTAAAGCGCGAGGTTGAGTTCCGCCATTCCACATACAAAGTAGGCCGCGGAGTCTTGATACTAGGTTCCCCCTGCCTACCTTGCTACATTCACGAAACAGCGTGAAGCTGAAAAAAAAACATCTTGTATTATTCATAGTATAGTATGTGTTTTTTTGTATTAAGAGACTATAAATGGAGAAATAAATATTTTAAAATATTGTTTTCTTTGCCTAACATACTATAAGAGGATAATTATTAAAGCTGGAAAGATATTAATCACAGCCTAATCCATAATCTCTTCTCTGAAGACGATTCCTTTCTTTGTAAGTGGAATTACCAATGAGAACCGATGCATTAGAAATTCAGCCTGCACTCGAATCCCCCTGTGTTGTGCGAACGCTGTGTTCAGAATCCAATACGCTATCAATTTTTATATCATGTTATACTGTATATATAGTATAACTCTTTGTTATAATATGTTTATACAAGGCTTGTGTGGTAGCTTTTGTAATAATTTTATTTTGGTTCCATATCAATTTCTGGATTTTAAGACAACGAGAAGCGCAATTTATGTAAGTTAATAAATTTAAGTTTCAGGGCGTGTGCACTTATTTTGTTTGAAATGAACTATAATTATTAGTCCGTAATATATTTTCTTTGAAAAACATATGCACTTTTTGGATTATTTCATTTTTTATATTGCAAAATGAAACAAAAATATATATATAAAAGGACATGTACCTGACTGACCGGGGTAAGACGCACGCACAGCCGTAACCGCTGTGCGTAGAAACGTGAAATTTGAACATATGTTTATTTTTATAATCTGGACATCCACTTAGAAGGGAAACATCACTGATTTTTATAAAATTTGAAATTCAGACTCTTTAAAATATTTCATTGAACACGTGT
>DWAN01002009.1:0-16164 GCA_018230445.1 Heliconius hewitsoni
AAATCGGTTTCTTAAATATTTCGAAGGCTATATCCATATATGTACATATAGATATATTACTTCACATAGTTATAAACATAGCACAAAGGGACAAAGGGCAATCTATCAACATCGCCGCGGGTCAACCTTCACTATATTTACTGAAAAATGTCACGTCGTTTAAGCGCTTTTGTGTACAAAGAGCAGTTTATCATAACACGATATCCTGATTTTAAATACAAACATTTTACGTGCAAATTGTTTATAAAAAACAAGAGCATAAATAAATTACTTTTCGGCCAGTATTTATAAACCACTCTCAATTCTGAGATTACAATTTATGAATGAAAACGGCATCTCAAGATCAATCTCAGAGTTAAAAGCGATTAATGAATATGGAGCATGGTATATAATTCCAAATGAGTTGTATTGTGACTGTGTGTGGTGATAAATATTTTGATGACTGGTTGGAGTAGTTATAAATATATATTAAGATCTTGATTTTCGTACTTCTTCTTTACACATTTTAGTTGACAGTTTTCACTTTTCACCTGATGGCGTATGCTTTTCGGGTAGACTGAGGTGTACTGACCTGATTTTAGGAATTAAGAATGAGCTGACTCTATCTTGCTCTCTGGTGGGGAGAGTTTGTTAATTTAAACTTTTTAAGAGTGGGTCTCAGGTGGTGGACAGCTACCGATGCTTCTCTTTATTTGACCAATCTGTATCAAGTCCCTTTCAAAGTCTAGTGTTGAGGTGTACAGGCTTATACAAAATAAGCCTGTACACCTCAATCTACCCGGACCGTAGTTCGGGTAATCTACCCGAGTCTTCAAAAGTTCAGGTTTCCAAATATATGTATAATGCTAATTAGCCACGATGAATCGATTGAAATGGTTACATATATTTACATAGTATCATATATTTTATTTTTTTCCCAACAATGTTCTTTTTAAGTCTTATCTACGCAATTGATTTTAATGCGGATTTTACTAACAGAGGTAACTCTTTTTTCTAAATTCTATGCGGACGAGGTCGTGCGTAGATAAATTATAAAAGCCCAGTACAAAACAAAATGTAGAATCTGGATATATCACAAGTAGTCCAATAAGGCTATCTCCGATAGAAGAAGATAAACGATATCTGTTTAAGAATTCTCAATAAGTACAAACGGTAGAATCAATTTCCTCGAGCTTAGACACCCAAATTGCTCTCGGTTCGTTTCTTTTTAATTAAGGAAGGGACAAAAATATTTGCCTTTAAAAATAATATAACTTAATTGGATATTTGTAGCGTCTTATATTCATATATATTTTTTGTTTCAAGAGCTATTTCTTTGAAAATATATTTATCTCTACTAGACTCTAGGCTAGGCTTGCGGCCGTAAACGCTTTCTTTAATATTTGTTTTACAAAATCAAAGTACTATTGCTTTATGTTAGGTAAATTTATTTTATACTTTTCGGTTTGTTTGAAATCGGTTTGTTTTTTGTTAAAAAATATTTTGTTATTCATTGTTGGAGAAAGTCCCCCATTCGAACAAAACTGAGAAGTTATATCTAGTTATATAAAAATAACAAACAGAATCAAGAAAATACTAGTTACAATTCAAATATATCTTTATGTATAGTTTTTTTTTATGGACGGCAAACGAGCGTTCGTGGTCACCTGATGGTAAGTGATTACCGTCGCCCACGGCCCCGTGCAAAACCAGAGGAGCTACAGGTGTGTTGCCGGCCTTTAAGTGGGTTGGGCGCCGGGGCCCGGCATTACCTGGTGGTAATGATCCCGTCGAGTCTGCCCATGCGTGTTGCCATTGCTGGTGACGTGACTCTACCACACGTACTTTAGTTGCCTCTTACCACACCACCAGTACCAGGATGATCCTATTCTATGCCGGGATAACACGGCGCAATAAAATAAAGTGTATATAAAAATGCATCTTGTTTTCATTGACTAAGAAAAAATTGGTAATGGCTTATTTGTGAACTTCTGAAATAATAATCATTTGTGCTGTAAGTTGCTTTTGGTAGTGCAGAAACATTTACTTTATAGCCACTGTGAAAAAAATGAAGAGTTTTTCTCGTTGGAAACACTTGTTTTAACAAATATAAGTTTTTTTTTGTGTTCCTTATCGAGGAAAATAATAGATTTCGATTTCACTCCTGAGGCCTAAAAGAAAATATTGTTTTAAAAATTTATAGTATCTTTCTCAATTAATAAAATACGCTCTAAATTTACTGAATAGAGGCCAGTTTTCCTTATTAATCCTCCAACCTTATTAATTGTATAATGTAATACCTACAAATTCAATGTCTTCTTTATATGACTTATATAAATGACTCATATAAATGATATAGAGAAAAGCTACATTTTCCAGGCATTTTTTTTCACTTATTAAATTAAATTAAATCAGCACATATCCCATACACAGCAGGATAGGCAGAGGGAACCTAGTGTTAAAACACTCCGTTCCCCACTTTCTGCCGTATTCTGGAGGCATTACGTGTTGAGTGGCAGAAAGCCGCCTGATGAGTGATATTTACCGTTTAATAGCCATATTATCATCAGCGCTTTCGCGCGTATATACGCTTATTTTGTATGAAATGAACTACAAATTTAAGTTGGTATTCATTTTTATATGAAATATCTATAAAATTTTACTTTTAGGATTTTTGCCTTTTTGTATTGTAAGATCTAAATTCGTCCTAAATTGTATAACTGTAGGTTTACGGGCAATACACTAAATGTTCTAATTACTCCAATTGATCAAAATGATGCTGAAATGATACATAAATACTCATATCTTTTTGCGTTGTATTAGAAGCTTAATTTCTGGGCTCCTTGGAACGGTACACTTCAATATCTGATACCTTAACGTGATTTCAAGTAAAATGGTCTTGACAGACCGTGCGTTGAAGGTTCCGATTTTTTTCTTTTGAAGTATAGATTATTTATATTATAAAACCGAACGATTGTGAGTCGGGTTCACCCACCTAAGTTTCCATAAAAGATTATCTGAAATTAAGGCTTATTAAATAACTAGGTTAACCGGTACCCTATTAGTTTTGATTGCCTACACGTATTTCGACACTATAGTCGAAATACGTGTTTTGTTAACTACTTAAGGCTATTATTGTTCAGGATTTAACCACAAATTTAACCACAATTTTCAGATTTTTTCCTAAAGTAATACTACCTACAGACGATAGCTGCAAAATTTTGAAATACTAGGTTAACTGGAAGTACCCTATTAATTTTCATTCCCTTTACAGTGTCGAAATACGCGTTTTTTGCTATTTAAGGCTATAATATTTTAGAATTTAACAATAAATGTATAGTGAACAATTTTCTTTCTGAACTAGTACTTCCTACCTGTAATTACCAATATTTCATAATTTTAGGTTAACCGGTTCCCTATTAATTTTGATTTCCTTTATAGTATAGTTAGTTCGAAATAAGTGTTTTTTACAATTTAAGGCTATTATATTTTATAACTTAACCACAAATATAGTTAACAATTGTTTACCAAATTTCATAATTTTATTTTAACCGGAAGTACCCTATTAATTTTGAGTCCTTTTATAGATTCAAAAGGCATTGCGTGTTGAGTGGCAGAACTCAATGCCGGGCTTTTGCCTTGGTGAAGAAATGAAAATATTAGTAAACATTCAATAATTTATTCACTCAAGTGGGGATCGAACCCACAACCGTCGCGTTACAGTTACTCGTTGGTGCCACTGCGCCACGACGGTCTCATCAAGTTAAGTAAAAAAAAATGTATGTAAAGAAAAATATTTAACCATACGGTTTTAGGTAGACTGTAAGTACGTTCCCGTGTAAACTCCGATCCCGATCCAAAATCTTGACATGTCTGTTTTTTTCCATCATACAAATTGAAAGCTAAAGATTCAGCCAATTCAATAAAACAGTTGTATAAAATAACTGTTATAGCAATTAACAAATTTGATGAACTAAATATTTTAAACTGATGTACTTTTTTTTATTTATGAGTCGATTGTAGTAAAACAAACTCTATATGTTAACGGAAACTTGCCAAAGTCTAATAGTGAAAACTGAATTGAAATCAATTCTAATCCTGAGATTAGCGACAACAAACGCACAGACAAACAGACAAAAAAAATTAAAAATCATTGTTTTGAGTTCTACTATCTTTTTTTAAAAGAATATTGTATATCATATTTTGATATTAAATTATATAATATAAAACACAATAAATCGAGCTCCATTATTTTATTTCTAAGTAAAGTAGTTAGTTGTTAGACACAAAACATATTGTATTCTTTTGACATCAAATTCCCGGTACGTGGGTAGCTGAATATTTTAGATGTTAAGGATTTATCTAACACAAGGACTCCAACTCTTGAGATCCTCGTAAACTTAGATCCTCCTCCGTACTGATAAAGAACAACATACAAGTTCCGAAACTTTAAGCTAAAATATATTGGGAAATTCATTTTCCATTGCTTTGCCAGTATATTCGGACATTATGGGTGTTAAGGGTGAACCAGCAGTGTATAGCATCAGATTGTTATTGGTGAGAGTGAGGAAGTGGAGGGCAACACCAGTATTCGGAGGGCCGCAGGCTTGTATACATTTTAAGGCGAGTGCTCATTGAATTTCATAAGGCGGGATTACAAGACGCCGCTTGTTGGAAAGTTTTGTCGATCGCTGCACCCTGTTTGTGTAATAGATTTTGTCGCCGCGGAAAGCCGATTTTGAGCGAATATGTATGTAGTACATGTATGTAGCTTTGGAACGCCTTTGGAATATTTAGCATATTCTGTATATTTTAATGTAAATTTTAGGGTCCAATCCCGGCCAGGAGCTGTAACGGCTTTAAAATATTGACTATTAAGTTTAAAAAGAGATTTAAGTAAATATTTCATCTCCTCAAGTGGGAATCGAACCCACATAATAAGTTCTTTGATTTTCACGATTATTACACATATTCTAAATTCGTATTCTAAATAATCTTAAATATACGCAATTAATCTGGTTAAATTAGTTTCATTTAATAATCGAACCCACAATCTGTCGCGCTTATATGTAGATTTTGTGTCCTGAAAAATTATAATAATTTTCCATTTAAATATATTTTACTTCCACATTGAACACTCAATGAATTCGGACGAAAAATGGATAGCGGGATGTTTTATTAAATGGATCTCTGCTTACCCTGCTATGCAGGATACAGCGTGAAGCTTAATGCAGCTATAGTAGAAAACAAAAGTTTTCCCTGGAGTGCTAAACACAACACCCCCACATTTGAATCTAGTTAACATCAAGTTACGTGAACTTTCTAAATATTCTTGTTGTGGTGGCCCCTTTAACCGCTCGAAGTTCGTTATTTCCATTAACTAAGTTAAATAAGTTTACTAAATAATTTAGGACAATATTATGCGAAATATATGAAATAGATAAAATGGGAAAAAATCCTGGTAAGTAATCTAATAAGATATGTAATAATAATAATAATAATAAATCAGCTTCACGCTGTATATCACACACGGCAGGGTAGGCAAGGGGAGTCTAGTGTTAAGACACTCCGTTCCCCACTTTCTGCCGAATTCTAGAGGCATTGCGTGTTGAGTGGCAGAACTCAACGCCGCGCTTGTCCTCTCTCCTCGAGCTCCTCGAATTCTACGAGAAAGTTTACCGTAGCGGGAAATCAAAAAAAATTTTTGTTCCATGGAATTTGTACGTGATCCTTAGTGGGAGAGTCTGACTTGCACTTATATTTGACCTGAGTTCAAAATTCTCCGAACCTTTAAAAGATATATATAATGTATATATAACTCTTAACTATTTCTATTTATTTATGTAAGCGAAATCGCAAGTAAAAACTAGCTACCGCCGCGTATTCCATTTTTTTCAAAAAGTCAAATTTCATACAGAATGTCGCAAAAACGTATGCCTTGAACGCGTTGATCTACAATTTTTATTATTTCTGTGCTGTAAGTTTCTACAGGCTAGATATTTGATAATAATTTTAAGCTCCACAAGTTCTTGAGAAAACGTCATTGACTAACCGACAGGCAGATGGTAAAGATGAAAGAAAGAATCTTAATTTAATTTTAACGCATCCCTAAAAAAATTACCAACGATATGATCCTTTCACAGTAATAAGAGAAGGACTCTCAATCTCATTAAGCTGGTGATTCGATATCCATTAGACTCTTAATTATTGACGGCATTTCTATAATAGCTTTTATTCAGCGTTTATGAGATTCTTAAGTAGAAACTCGATCTTAAATTAGCTTTAATGTACCTACTGGTTCAAATACCGAACCCCCTGATACCTGTCAAATGAATTGAAGTTCGGAAATTGAACAAAAGGTTTATTTATGTATATAGTAAATCTGCCCACGAGTTTGTTTGTTCAACGGTAATTATATCGGTTTTATCAAATTGATAGGCCCCACACCTATCAACTTCCTGGTGAATTTTACTATGATATTTTGTTTATTTCGATATACTAGTTGGGATATATACGCAATTCTTATAATTAAGTATTAAAGAAAATATCTATAAAACGATTCGTTTAAGATAATTATCGTCTTGAATATTTTTTTATAACAAGCTTTGTTATATTACTAATAACTAATATTACAAGTTAGTATGACAATTATATTTTACTTATATTAGAGCATTTCATATATGCGTAAACAAAGAACGTGCTCAGGTGGTCTGGGCACGCCCAAAGAATAATTGACGACAGAATAACAAAAAAATTACGAAACAAAAGTGAATGACAAGGGAGAAAACTCCAGTCGACCTTTAAGAACACAATATCGATGATACTGCAGGAAGATTAGTAACAGTGGACGAGGCGAACGAGTTTTGCAGAGACTGTAGCGTTTGATTTCTGGGTAATCTGGATTTGCGAAGCGCAAAGCTAAAAATGAAAGCGTTTATGTAGATTAAATTAGTATTACACAGTTTTGACAATATTGAGAATATTACTTGTCAAAATATAAAAATTAAATTAAATCAGCTTCACGCAGGATAGGCAGAGGGAACCTAGTGTTAAAACACTCCCCCGTTCTCCGTTTTACGCCGAATTCTGGAGGCACTGCATGTTGAATGGCGCAACTCAACACCTCGCTTTGCCTCGACACCAGAGCGATGAAATTAAAATATAAATTTAAAAACATCTTTATTTTCCTCAAGTGGGGATCGAACCCACAACCAATCGATTGAAGAGTCACACTGCGACTGGCCTCAAAATATACCTAAATAAAAAAACTCTCAATAATTTAAAATATTTTGAGAATTTGAAGTTGAGATTCATGAACAAAGGTTTATTTATGAAAATTCCCATTAACAAATAATCGGTGAAAGTTTTAACTAAATTCTTCGAAGCATCACTCAATTCTCACTCGTAAAGTCGTAATGGTCTTGACTTTGTTTCGCAAAGGCGAAATAATTGCCTTCTTGAAATATCATTTCTCATTCAGATCTCCGAAAAGTTGCGACAGGTAGTCCGGGTGGTTCATTGACTACTTTAATACGTTTTGTGAAAAGGGGTTTGATTGACAAGTTGAGTCGAGTGCCAAGATTTATAATTAACTAGCTTGTAACTGCGGATATGTCTACGTGGTAAGTGGAAGTACCTAAAAGTTGTGTATTATATTTTATTAGACCGATATTTATAAAGCGCTCTCTCAAGTCTGAGGTCAATCTTGTCATGCAGTTTTCATTCATAAATTATATATCTATGATTATGCTGTTTACTTACGTGACGTTTTTGTACATTTTCTTGGCTCGGCTTGTTGATTGTTGTGGACTTGAAAACCTTAAACCAATTTAACAAAAAATACATAATAGCCATTATCAATGTCAAAATATTTTGCTGGGCAAATGCACACAATTTTTAATTTTCAACTAATGGGACAGTTGCAATGCGTGCGGGAAACAGCGTGCAGCTGATTTTTTAACTAACAAAAAAAATGTTCAGTTCAGTTCTCTATTAGCATAAATATTATTAGTATTAATCATATAAGAGTTGTGAAAACACGTTTCTTTGTTAAAGGTTATTACCAAATAGTTGATTATATAAATGATAACACGCCTTGGGAATGAAATGCTCGCTCCAAGTCTGTTTCAAAGTATATGATCTGATCTGATCATTGTCAGAAACGTTGAAATGTGATTTTGTATAATTGATTTTAAAAAAATGAGTTTCTTGCGCTGGTTCTTATCAGGTCTGAGGCATTAACTTTAGTGAACTGGTGGTAAATTATTTGACGTTCAAAAAATGAAGCAAGTAACTTCTTATTTTGAATAAAATTATTAGACTTTGACTTTGACTTTATAAAATCCGGATCTCCTCTAACGATGGGCGTTCCACAAGAATTTATTCTGGATCCCGTTTTATTTCTGCTTTATATTAACGATCTACCTCTTTGTGCAAATATTTTATGTGCCATTGTACTATTGACAGATGAATTAATAATTAAAGATTGACAGAAACAAAGTAAATTATGACGTAATGAATAGTGCGTTGTCGCAGATTCTTCTTTGGTTTGTCGTTCATACCCTTATGTGAAATGCAATAAAAACGAAATATATTGAATTTGCAGTACCTAATGTTAAAAGACAAAATTTCAATCTTGTGATTAAAGGTGAACGTTACAGAATCAACAATGTTTTATGTTTAAGTTTATGTTACAGTGGAGTTGTTGTTATGTTATATTATATATAAACGTTGTTATATTATATATAAGCGAATGAACCGAAGAATTTATGTATTTACTTGATATTTCTTTGAAGTTCATATCAAGTCATTCTTTATCTTTGTAACCTTCACTAACCATTCAATTTTGTTTACCTTTACTTTAACAATAAATTGTTTGTACTATAAACAATAGTGCTTTAATAATTTATATTTTTATCAACAGTCATATATTATCAGTCATAATTATCTCTCAGCCCCCGAGGGGGAAAGGGGAGACGGCTTCATGGTAGATGACCCACTGGCCGTGGGATCTAGCTCCGCCAATTAATATGGACGTGGCGTTGTGTTGCGTGAGTCCGGATAATTAATTATCTTATGTAAGATAGATTAGCCCAGCTTAGGCGACCAGCGACTATGGCAGTAGCTCAGGAGTCGGATGTGGGGAGGAGGCAGTTCGACAGTACATCCTGGCTGTGAACAGTCATATAACAAAGACGTTTCAAATGTCATTCTTTAGCCCAGAATCTTATTCTTGTTAAGTGTCCATCCATTTCAGTCAAAATTACTAAATGTACAGACAAAATATTTTTACTGTTTGTTTTTTTACCTTGTTTTGTCTGTTTTTTACCAATTTTGAGGCTTTTTAAGTGGCGATTGTGAGCGCCGGGCTTTGTCTGATTCTATTATTTATTTTTTATTTTTGTTAAGCCTATGTTACTTTAATATATCCCACATCACACAATCTTAAATATAGTGTGATGTAGCATTTAAGTACTATTGGTGTTCATGTGGGAAGCAATAATTTTTTACTAAGATTTATTTGGTTGATCCTAGGTGTGAATGACTTTCAGGGCCCGGGACCAGTTACTGTGTGAATATGACCTGGCCGATGGTTTCCCTCTTCACAACCTTTTCTCCTGATTAAGCTAACTCGTCCCTTAAATGACGTTCTTTCACATAAAGTTCCTCGTCCTTTAAATTTTTAGTTTCTGTTAACGTTTATGTTTAGTGCGTTATTATTTTTTTATATAAATACTTATTGCATATATTAAACATAACAAAAATAAATTATAAACTATCCATACCCATGTGAATCAGTACTTATTGTGAACGGTGAACGCTGTATTTTTACTAGATGTCTTTTTCCCGTGTATTTTTTAATTGTATACAGTTATCTTATTCTTATAGTTGTGTTATTCTTCTTCGTGGATTTCCATACAACATGACCCCGGCGAAGTGGCTTGCGCGCAACTGGCACGCTCGAAACACCACAACTTCAATTCAAAATATTCTGTATTCGAATAGATATTCGAGACCAGTCGTGGCGCAGGGGCACAAAGTTTGACTGTAAAATCGACTAGTTGTGGGTTTGATCTCCACTCGAGGAAATGAAATATTTATTTACATTTATATTTTCATTTCTTCGCTCGGGTATCGAGGCAAAGCGTGGCGTTGAGTTCCGTCACTCAACACGTAATGCTTCCAGAACTCGGCGGAAAGTGGGGATATATATCTGGAATATATAAAAATATATATCTGTAATAACTACATATTTACTAATTGTACATACATCTAATAATATATGTAACTAATTTAAAAACTGTCCTGGAATTAATATGCAATAAGAATATTATGAATCCTTACTCAAATCAATAATTTAACATTTAAGGCAGTTTCTAAGGGTGTAAATTAAATTATTCACCGACATCAGCACATTTAACAGAGTTTTAAAATTATAATAAGACGTACGTTATGTACGGTAATACGGTATAGGTTAAAAGAACGTAATGCTACAAAAATATACACGTATAATAACTACGTTCAAGTTTAATAAGTATTTTTCTTTCCCGTGTGTGGAATAACACTTTAAAAATATTAAAAATATAATAGACATGATACTCGTATACACAAATAATAATAAATTATCGAACATTAAGTACTATCGAAGTAATAAAGACAGTCGTAAAATATGAAAATGGTACTAATCAGGGCTCGTTTTGTATCTGAACTAAATTAGGAATTCAAGAGATTATTTTTAATATATAGTTTTTTTTTTTCTTCACTCATCTCATATACAGCAGTGTAGGTAGAGCTAGTGTTGAGACACTACGTTCTCATATCTACCACTATGATCTTAGCTCTATTCTTAACTCTAATCACAGGTAAAGTGGGTTACGTCGAAACAATTAACGTGATGTAAAATTGCTTATCATCATCATCAGTCTGTCTCCTTCGACTTCTGGGAATAGGCCTCTCCAATGATACGCCAATGAGCTCGATCTTAAGCGCTTTGCCTTCGCAATACCGTATGTCGTCACCCCACTTAGCTGGACATCACGTTAGCCGAGGCGCGGTCCACTTCAGAATGCGTTTACTTCAACAGTGATCAGTTGTGCGACTATTTTGTCTCAAACACACTCAATACATAAAATATTCAATTTTTTTTTCAATTCGAATCAGTAGTTTCTGAGATTAGCGCGTTCAACCAAACAAACATTTCTTCAAAGCTTTATAATATTAGTTAATAAACCATTGATGAAATTATTATTTTACTTAAAGTAATGACTTTTCATATTTTTTTTACTTTCAAGCTAGTTCCCGCACACATAAGGGTAGGCAGAGGGTACTTGGGACCTTAGTGTTAAGGCACTTCCGTTCCCCACTTACCGCCTAATTCTGGCGGGTTCAGTGGCGAAATTCAATGCTGCGCACAGTACAGCTAGAAAATGGAAATATAAAATATTTCATTTATTCGAGTGGAATCGAACCCACAATCTGTCTCGTTTACAGTTGCACCGCGAGTAGTCTCAAGTACATTTGCCATATTTATCATAATATGAAAAATATTATATTCAGTATATTAATCAAAATACCTGTCTAGTAAAATTCGCACAACAACATACTCTTATAGAGTAAAAGTATGAAAAATATTTATTTTTTTTATTTACACAAAACATAAATCAAGGAATGGCGTATATTTAAAAAAGAATACTTCATATGATTTACGAATGTGTTATATTATGTGACTTCGGCTGTTCCTTGGGGACTTCTATGGAAGTACGACACAAATCAATATATACGGTCTCGAACGATAATATTAAGAAATATTTTATTGTTAAAACCGACGTGGCGCAGTGGCAGAGTGTCTGACTGTACACGCGGCGGTTATTGTTTCGATACCCTTTTAAGTAAATAAATTATTTTCATTTCCTCTCTCTGGCAGCAAGACAAACACGCAATGCTTTGAGAGTTTAGAGGAAAATGAGGAATGGAGTGTCTTGTCCCTCTGTCTACCGTGCCATTCCTTGCCTCGATACCAGGACATTTAGTCCGGATAATCTAGTTTTCATATAAAATATCTGTATCTGTATATATATAACAAAACAATATTTACAGTATACAGTTATTAGTTTTTTTAATATACATAATACATATGGAAACTATTAATTGATTTAAAATAAATTTCGATGAAAATTGTAGATACAGTGTAGAATTTATGCGGTCCATATTTCAACGTAACACAATGTACTGGTGTAAAATTTACGTGACGTAATTTATATAATACTAGTCACCGCCTGCAAATCTGTTCGATGAGATTTTAAAACGTAAAATGAAAAATCCCATCTTTATCCGTTCCCGTAGGAGTTTTCGAGAAATCGTCCCCTAATGCTTCTCTATATGTTTTAATTTTTTTTTAGTTTCACGCTATATCTCGCATAAAGCAGTGTAAGCAGAGGGAGCCATTTAAACATTTCCGTTTCCAACGTACCACTGAATTATCGAGGCACCGCATGTTGAGTAGCGAAACTCGCATTTTGCCTTGTTACCAGAACAAAGAAAATGAAAATATTACATAATTTGTTTCCCCAAATGGGAATCAAACCCAAAAAGATGACACACCTGTGCCTCTGTGCCCCGTCGGCCTCATGTCCTAACTTCTATACTAATTTTTACTCGTTTAAAAAAGAAAGCTCTTACTCGTTTAGAAACTCCTCCTAATTGTGCAATAACACTTTAAAATGTCAAAATAATTTTGAACTTTCTAAGTTCCGTAGTGTCGTCTGTGCGTTGTCTGTATGTATTACTTAAAAAACGTACCTAGTGGTATTTACGTCATTGTTGAATAGTAGTGCAATGCACGACTGTAAACGATATTTAATAGTACAATAAGGGTAGAGCCATATACGAATTTAACAACGAATTCGAATCCCACTTGAGGAATGATAGATTTAATATTTTCTTTTCTTAGCGATGTCGAGGGAAAGCGTGGCGTTAAATTTCGCCACTCAATACGTAATGCCTTCAGAATTCGGCGGTAAACTGGGAATGGAAGTGGCTTAATGGGAACAAAGTGTCTTAACACGCAACGCAATGCAACGCTTAGTAGTATTTTTGTATTAGATGTTTACTTTATAGGTTTCTATTCGTATCTGCGTCACACGAAATACAGGTATGGATAATCATCGTGAAATGAAAAAAAATCCTATGTCTAAACTATTGAGGTATCTTGATTAATTTCTTTAGGTGTGGATTCGAAACATTTTACCTACCATATATGCTCCCATAAAAGGAGCGCAGATGCGCACACCTGTATAAGAGGTTAAGCAGATAGAGCCTAGTGTTAATATACAGCGCTTATTGAATGATGAAACTCAACGACGCCCTTTGTCTCACAAGAGAGGCGAAATAATGAACACAAATTATATTATAACATCTGACTGTAAACGTGACTGGTTGTGGATTCGATCCCCAGTTGAGGAAATGAAATATTCATTCAAATTGATGTTCTCGCTCTGGTGTCTAGAGAAAATGTATCTATTTCATCCCTTTAGGGTTAAAATTTTTCAAAATCCCTTCTTAGTAGATGTCCAGATTATGAAAATAAACGTCCAAATTTTACGTTTCTACGCACATCGGTTACGGCTGTGCGTGCGTCTTACCTCAGTCAGTCAGGTACATGTCCTTTTACATATATAGAAAGTCTCCACCAAAAATAGAGTAAAAAGCCAATAAATACATAAATTGTCAATTAATCTTTAGTGCGGTGTTCCATTATACACAACATACACTCATTTTCACTTACATGAAAAATAGTATTCGATAGGAAAGTATTTCGACGTAAATTGTACATTTTACTGAATTTATGCACCCATATATCAATAAGGCGCGACATACTGCACGCCTGAATAAATATTGCTATAGTGAAATTACTTTGATTTTTTTTTCTTTTGCATCAACTAGATACTTTTTTTATGTATGTTAATATAAAAAAATATAGATATCATTAGCTTCTATTTATATACATCAGCTTCACGCTGTATCCCGCACACAGCAGGTTAGGCAGAGAGAACCTAGTGTTAAGACACTTCGTTCCCCACTTTCTGACGATTCGTTCTAATGTACGGACAAGAGCTCACAATATTGTATCCAAAGAAGAAGCAACTTGAAAATCATTGCATATTCTCTACAGCAATTGATTAAACGTTTTGTACCAGATTCTGAGATACCAGGACAATCCAGAAAATCCAAATGGCGTCTGCGTGGTTTGTCCAAGGCGCAAAAACCGCAAAACCAAAAAGTGCTGCATTTACTGCCAAAAATTTTCATGTAACGAGCTGTATGACTATCATACATTATGTGGTATGTGTAAAGCTCGTATATATAATGAGGATTCATTATTCCTACACATTTAAGTTTTTGTTTGAGAAGATTTTAATTTGTTTATTTTTTCCCCAAGACTGCCTTAGAAGACTGGCAAATTAGCTAGTATGATTGTCAATTAAAATAAAAAATATTACTGTTCAAAAAGTTTGAGGTATATGATTTTTACATTAAATAAAGTGTATTATTTAATAAAATAAAAAAGTAAAAATATTACCTGCATTTATAAACGTGAGCAAAATGCTCTACGCGCGAGTGCTTAAGTAATGTCTAAAGGAGCGGGTGCTGGCAAGTTAAGAACCAAAACTAATAAATAAATTCTTTGCTATACGTTGGATAGGAAATCTCATCGCTGCTGATTCTAAAACCAGTTCAAGGGCTGAAGATATAACAAATCATAGAAATCGAATCTGCAACCACCACAATCAAAAATAAGTTTATATTTCAAATTATACACTACGACATTCTTTTAAGATTTCTAAGCTGAAAATAATTAAGAACACGAGCCTAACAAAAAAAATCTATTTATTTTTTGGTTTACCTTAAAAAGTGGCCACCGTAGGCTGGCTATAGCTTGTTGTAGAGAATATTATAGAACCATTCAATAGAGTGTTGATTCAAATCGAATTCACACTTTATTTCGCCTTAAAATATAGAAGCACTATCAATCTGTCACTGCTATAATTATACGATTTAAAAGAGAGAGAGAGATATATATATCTCTAGATTCTCTGAAAGAAAATGCTTAAAAATATAAAATAAATATGAACTATCCAAACCTATATAAAATAGTTTCTATATAATAAATTCAAAATTGTATTTGGAAGTTTCGTAGATTATATTTAAACATGAATACTAAATGTGCACCTTTTGCGTAAAAATTGGCACCTTTCCTACGGCAAAGGAATTTAAACTCTATTCTCAAAGCAAAACAGTTGAAAACTACAAATCCTTGTTAAAATATAAACTTGGCATTGTAGAGACGGTAAACGGTATTCAATCGCGTGGAAAATATTTTATTGCACAAAGAATTTTCAAAAAGAAACGAACCTGTTCGATCGTTATTTTCTCAACTATTTTCTAGAGTTATTGGGTTTGTATGACTACGTAATAGTTGAAGATACGATTAAATACTTAAATATTGTACGAAAAAGGAAACTTCATATACCTAGACATACAGAGATTGAGGACGTCGTAGTGTAGCGTCAGTATATATTTGCAGGATAGGCAGATGTGCATAGTGTTAAGACACTGTCAATTTCCAATACAAATTACAGCCTATATAGTAAGATGCTATCTTACTGCACCACGAAGGCCTCACATATAAATAGATTGTTTTTTCTGCTTAATCCTGCATCCTGCAGGGTATTCAGAGGGAGCCCTATATTTAGATACTTAAGATCCCCACTTTCCACCGAATTCTGGAGAATTGCGTGTGGAGTTAATAGTGTTGCTTTGCCTCAAAAAATGAAATGAAAATATTGAATTTTTAATTTCCTCGAATAGGAACCGAACTTACAACCAATAGCGTTTACAATCACATTTTTGTACTACGGTGCCACTATTGGCCTTAATATAAATAGATGTTTGCTATTTAAAGAAAATTTTAAATAATCTTTACTTTGCAGCCTCTTCAATAATAAATTACTTACTAAAAAAAAATTATCTTCACGTTGTATCGCGCACACTGAACCTAGTGTTAAGACACTCCGTTTCCCACTTTCCACCCAATTTTAGAGGCATTGCGTGGCATGGCAGTGGCATAGCGAAGAAATGGAAATATAAATTTAAATAAATATTTCATTTCCTCAAGTGGGGATCGAA
>DWAN01002010.1:0-16159 GCA_018230445.1 Heliconius hewitsoni
GCTCTGGTGTCGAGACAAAGCGCGGCGTTGAGTTCTACCACTCAACACGCAATGCCTCCAGAATTCGGGAGAAAGCGGGAAACGCAGTGTCTTAACACTAGGTTCCCACTGTCTACTCTGCTGTGTACGGGAAACAGCGTGAAGCTGATTCGTTGCACCACCATGTTATACAGTTATTAATTGTCATTTACGTTCAGTCAAACAATCAATTGTTGATATTTAACTATAAATCGCAATTGAAATTTACCTTTTTCTGGTAATAAGACATAACAATTGAAGTGAACACAAACAAACACTTAACGAAGTTATCGAAACATTCCAGATAGAAAATCAATTTTAAGCACAATCGAATCGCTTCCGAATTCCATTCGCCAATATTTGCATGCATATAGACTCGAAATTGCTCTCTTGACCCTCGCTGTGTACTATTACTGACCTATTCTAAAGCTTCCTGTGCTATAATGCACGGTATATTTATTGATAAACTAGCATCCTAGCTTTGATTTACTCGGTTGTATTAAAATGGAACTAAAAATATGATTTTTAGGCTATATTGTACAATTTTTGACTGGTTAGGATAACGCTACTCACGATGCGTGAGCAAAAGAGTTTCTTAATATTAGGTTTCCTCTACCTCCCCTGTGAAGCTATAAAAAATGTGGAAACATGAAGCTGAAAAAAAATCACTTAATTATCATTAAGTAAGTTAACAAATTATTACAACTAAATATAGCTTAAAAATCGTTATAAAATGTTTGCTTTAATTATTAAGTTAAGTAGCCTATGAAAGAATTTTATTAATTATAATTGCATAAGGACGGAAAATGTAAAAGATCAAAATATTTTTATGTCTTCACGCACTTCCGTAACTGATATTTTAAAATTATTATTTTTCACTTTGTACTAATTAAAAAATATTGAGTTATTTGCGGCGGCGGCGGAACCTAACGCCGTGTTTATTTTACTTAAAAGTCATATGTTACAGTAGCGGTTTGGACATAAGCCATAACCATACCCTCCACTCAAATTTCGAGACATTACATATTGTGTCGCAGAACTGAACAACGTGATATATCTCATTGTTTATTATGTAAATATACAAATAAATTAATATTTCCATATTTAAATATTTTGAAAAAAAAACAGTTGGTTATTAGAAATTGGGATGTATCTATATGGTGTTGATAGTACCCATACGAATGTGCCATAAACTACTGGGAAGCAGTAGTTATATAGAAAATTCTTGTAATTTAATACACCACAAACTTTTGGCATCCGTGTACGTTTGTAATTTTGTAATTTATCATAATGTCTTTTGTATTTTAAAACTGTTTCAATTGGGAGAGCAGCAAATACCATCTTTAAGGTAGAGTAGTCCCTGACTTAGCTTCGGTTTGAAAGACTACCAAGAGTCCCTTAAAAGATTAAATTTAGTTTGTATCTTCTTCACCATCGCCCTGGCCAATAGCGGTTGAGTGGGCACTGTGAGATTCTAGTGATATTATGGATGGCCTACGTCTGCCAGTCCAAGAGTCCCACACAACCACAACACTCGGGTTGTCAGCTTCACGCTGTATCCGCACACAGCAGGATAGGCTAAGGGAACATGGTGCTAAGACTCTCCGTTCCTCACTTTCCGCCAAATTTTTAAAACACACAGCGTGTGGAGTGGCGAAAATTAACTCCGCACCTTGATACCAGAGCGAAGAAAGGAAAATATTAAAAATTATATATCAATTCCCGAGTGGGGATCAAATTCGCAACCTTCGTGTCACAATAACACGCTTGTGCTCCTACGGCATGACGGCCTCATTAAAAAAAATACAAAATTTTGTTTTAAATTAAATTGGCATATTTTGATCATTACACGCAGCCTCCGCTGTACTACAATTTGGAAAGTACGTAGGAATCTTTTAAGATTAAAAACATTCTTTGTATAATTTAATTATTTCTAATTGATATCTTCATAATTCTTCCTTCTTTACTCTAATAGCTTTGTTATTCGTTTTCACGAAAAAAAAAGCTCCAATTAGAATTAAGTACTCCAATATAACGAACGATTTATCTGAAGTGAATAAATGTTATTATATTGTATCTCGTTATATCACGAGAGGCCAGCCGTGGTGCGGGGTACTGAGCGTGCAACTGTAAACGCGATAGGTTGTGGATTCGATTTCCACTCGAGGATTTTATTTTTGTTCGAAGCAAAGCGCGGCGTTGACTTCCGTCACTAAGCACGCAATGCCTCCACAATTAGGTGGGGAGTAACAGAGTAAGCAGAGTGAACCTAACCTAGTAATAGAACACTCAGTTTCCAATAAGACACTTTCATTCCCTACTTTCTATTACGTTAAGGAACTCTACGACGCCCATTGCATCGTTACCAGAGCGAGGAAATGAAAATATTAAATATTTATTTCCCCGAGTGGCTATCGGACCCACGATCTATCGCGCTTACAGTCAAACCACGACTGGCCTCTTTGTTATTTCTTGTTATATTCTTGAAAATCTACTAAAATATTATCACCATATCCTACCTGACACTAAATACCTGGCTTTACACAAACAAAACAAGCCTAATATTTAATAAATTTGTAATACAATGTGGTTGTTAACATTTCTCTAATCCCGATAATAGGATAACATCATAGAGTATTCAGGCTTACCATATCTGTGTCTTTGATCTAATAAATAATTATATCTACTTCACGCTCTAACCCGCTTAGCGGGATAAGCACAAAGAAGAAGAAGTGGCGTCTGACTGCATAGGCGACGGATAATGTGGGCTCAATTCCCACTCATAATAAAGAATTGTGTTCATTTGTTTGTTCTGGTAACAAAACAAAGCGCGGCGCTGGGTTACGCCAGTCAACATGGCTCGAAAATTCTACAATGCGTACCTACCTACCCAGTTATACGTATTAATGTGGGTTAGTGCGTAGTCCTAAAAAAATTGGGCTTCATTAAAACAAAAAATGATCATTTATCGAGAGAAAATCATATTTACTCTTTTTTTATTTTTTAACTTGAAGCTGCGATAATTTTAAATGAATATATTGTTTTTATTTATTTTTTCCAGCTCTCGGGTTCAACTGCGTTATAACAATAAACACAAAAATCGTCAATTCAGGTCTTCGCGGAACGACACAAGCGCTAATTATTTTGGCTGCGTACAGTAAAAATAGATATGAGTTCATTTTTACTAATTTGTCATCGAACTGCGTGAGACATTACACTACTGTTACTGGGATTTATAAGTAAGTCAATTTTACCTTCAGAGTTCCTTGTAGAGAAAGAGAGAGAGAGAATAAGAAATCACTTTTGTTGCTCATTTGCTTCTTATTTAGGAGACGTAGATAGAACCCAACGCTCATATAAACAAGGCACCGATGTGGACCGACCAAGGATCCTAGAGAGTGGAGAACGAAAGTGTCTTAATGGCAACGGAGTTTCTTAACGAGCTTATCTTAAAAGAGTATCTTAGGTTCCCGGATCCTTCCGCCAACCCTGCTATGTGGGATACAGCGTGAAGCTAAAAAATGTATCGGATAAAAGCATGTTAAGTTTTTTTTAAATATTATTTTAAAACAAGAAATAGCCATATACATATTTGTTATGTCAAATTATGTATTAATAAAGAATTTTCTTATTTTATTTAGTAAGTAATATAAATTTGTCTTATTTTCTAAGTACAAGACTGAGACTCATTAACGAAGACAATTTATCCTAAAAATATTAACACGTTTCTTGTGTAACACATACAAATACATACATACAAACATAATATGTATGTACACCATTAAAAGAGATTTAGAAATAATTATATTATCATTATTCTCGTTACAATTATGAAATACAAGCCTTCGTAAAATATCATTAGTTTTTCCTTTTATCTCCGCATATTTATTTCATTAGATGACAAATATATATATTTATATATAATATGTCAGTATATATATATATATATTTATATATAATATGTCAGTCACCAACTTAAATAAATACCATTAAATGAACTTTATATGATAACAGATCCTATGCGTCCTCCAGACTTTATCGTGATCTAAAACTGAGAGGTGCCATTGTACACAACAAACAATTGCGTGTGCTGCCTCTTGAAAAGGTTGGTAACGTTAAGAAATAGTGTTGACTTAATAAAGTCTTTAATTTTCTCAATTATTACACACTAAATAAAGCTATTTAACCGGATTAATCACGTATATTATACATTTTTGGTAACCCGATATTTCGAATAGTACAGTAGTCCCTAGTACAATATTCCGTGGTCTATCACGTGGTGATAGACTGAAGTGGCATTTGTCTATCAGTTGACTTGATTATTAGATCAAACTACCGCCAACGATTTCTTAATTGCCTCGCGTACTGCCCTGGATTCCTGCAGAATGAGCTGACTGTCTCTTGTCCTCTGGCAATAATCGTTGAAGTCTCAAACCCACCATGGTTTGAAACTTCAACGATTAACGCCTCCCAGGTGGTAGAAAGTTTCCAACCATCCTCTCTATTAAAATCTGAATGTTTTTGTATTCCAAAAGCCTCACGGATCATTCTAGGAATATATCTGTTTTCCTTAGCGAGGATTAGGAGTTTATCAAACCTGATGTAATGGCCAGGTTTTTCCACAGTGTGCTCACACACAGCTGACTTTGATATCGGTGATGTGTTCCTTCACACTAACACCAACACTTCTTTTTGATTGATCGATGTACGAAAAGCAACAGTCACAATCTAGTTTATACACTTACACACTGTAAAGGAATGCTACTTTTTACTGGTCTCAAGAATTGGCTCACTTTCTTGTTAGGCTTGAATATAATTTTTATGGAAGCTCTTTTTAAGATGTTGCCAATCCTGTCTGTAACCCCCTTCACATATGGTAGAAGTGCCGGCTGTCTCTCTACTGTAGGTGGCTTGTTGGTCTTCTAATAACGCTGGCGAGAAACTGGCAGCTTGTTCTGATGAAGGGCATTATTCACCTGCCAAGTAAGTCAGCTCATTCCTTAGATGCTCTGCCTACCAAACTCTAGTTACAGCATGCTTGCTTCCCTTTGCCACGAAACTTCTTTTTTGTATTATAATAGAAATCAAATATATATTTTCTTACAAATCACAGATTTGCCTCCACGAACAAGGAATATGGAACCTATCAAGTGAATCCGGCAATCTCGGAACAATGGTCGTCAGCAACGTAAGAATTGTATGGTACGCGGATATCAATGAAGCCTTTAACGTATCCATGCCTTATATTACTATAGAGAGTGTAGGTGTTCTCTGCTTTTATTATTCTTTTTTAGTTCTATGGCTTCATGCTTAATTCTTCACATAGCTGGGTAGGCAAAGGAAAGTTGATAATCTAGAATTAAGACACTCTGTTCCCCACTTTCTGCCGAATTTTTCGAGGCAATGCGTGTTGAGTGGCGGAACACAACACCGCGCTTTATCTTATTACTAGAGCGAGAAAATAGCAACTTTCCCCGTCATCAAATGGAAATAAGTTAGAGTTTGAGAAACAATACGTTTTAAACGATCAAAATAAATCTGACACTGACTGATAGCCTATGTAGGGTTTCTCGATAAATGAACTATCCAATCCTAACATTTTTTTTTCAATTTTAACCGGCAGTTTTTAAGATTAGTGCGTTGACACAAACAAACTCTCCAGTTTTGGTATTTTAGTATACATTAACAAATTTGTCTTATTTTGCTGGGTGACTAGCTGGTTGTGTGTTGAGTGATAAATTCATATCACACGTTCTCTAGCTTTATTAGAAATATACTTTACGTATTATCATACACATAATATTGAGTCATAACTCTTTCATTTGATCTGGTAAGGAGGCAAAGCGCAGCATTAAATACCGAATTCTCAACATGCAATTCCTCAAGAACTCAGCGGAAAATAGGAAACGGGAGTTTTTTAATGCTTGATATTTCCGCACCATCTGAAGTTTTATGGTGTTGATAGATGGACAGACCGACAACAAAGTGATCCTATAAGTTTTCCATTGTTACTTTTTAAGATGGAACCCTAAAAATATTTTTGTATTGAAGAGTCTATTTATATATTTAAAAAAAAACATTCAATAGACAGTATAGGCTTTCACCACCTTAATGATGTCGATGTGATCCACTGTACTTGCAGTCAGAGTTACTTCTCTAGTCTTCTTACTTTAATTAGAATTAGACCAAATGAGCGAAGCCGCAGGTGCAAGCTAGTATGAATATGTCTAGACTAGTCTAAACAATACTAACATTATTGACAGATTTCGATACGAGACTCCAAATTCGGTGATGCACTAGTAATAATGATCAGACCCACGTCTGGGGCTTACGTTTTGGGGTTCAGAGCTGATCCGAAACAACGTTTGCGCCCTTTGCTCGAGGAATTACAAACACTGCACCAAGCTTATACTGAAAAACCTGTTTTCGGTGTGGAAATGGATTGGGAAAATGAGGTATATTTATAATTTTTTTAATGAATGTATATTTGTAATTTTTTAATGAATGTATTTTGATAATTTTTTAGTTTGTTTGTTTGTTTGGCGTCATGCTGTGTCCCGCATGCAGCAGGACTAAGTACTAATAATAGTTTTAACTAGAAACCAGAACCAGATTTTATATTAGTATAGAGTTTGCCTTCATTTCTATAATTATAGAGTTTTCCTTCAGGGCTTGGAGAAAGTTTATTGTAAATTGGATATATCTAAAATTGAGTTTTTTTGTCTAAAGATTGTTAAAAAATATTTAAGATAAATTAAAAGATAAAAGTATTTTTTTACAGCGATAATTAATAATTATTATTTAAACGTAATAATTCAAACAACTTAGGTATATCGTTTTATAGATATCGAAGCCAACATACGACGATTTAGAAGAATTAGAAGAAATTGGAGAACCTCGAGGAGAAATGGGCCCAAGTTTATACTTAGCATCCCAACAAGCACACAATCAGGAAGAAATAAAACAACCTGTGTACAGTCCCTATCTAGGTTTAGCTATTGAACCGTTGAAAGAAGGTTTTACGCTGAAAAGCCTTTTTGAAGTTCAAACAACGAATTGAATCATTTGGAAATTAAACTTAATCAAAAAATAATAAATTAATCAGCTTCACGCTGTATCCCGCACACAGGAAAATAGGCAGAGGGAACCTAGTGCTAAGACTCACCGTTCCTCACTTTCCGCCGAGTTCTGTAAATAAATATTTCATTTACTCGAATGAGAATAGAATCCACAACCAGTCGATATTAGTGCGCCACGACTGGCCTCTCTCTCACTTACTATATATTAATAAATATATATTTATTTATTTATATTTTAATCGCTTTAAGCTATAAGGCCGCCTATTGTACTTTTTTATTATTTTTTAGTTTGTATGTTGTTATATTTTTTGAATACAATAAATAAAGCATACTTATTATATTATAATAATTTAGAATATTATTTTTGAAAGTTTACAGCAATTTGATTTTTAAGCAAAATTGTAATTTTGGTTAAAATCTATGATCTCAGTTAGATGTATTGACAATATATATATATATATATATATATATTAAAAGTATTCTGCACAGTTGATGTTCATTATCACAGTCGTTTTTCATTACTGTTATGTAATATTTTTAAAAACATAAACAAAATGTTACTTTTTAATCAATAATGTTTTTTTTTATTTGATAATAAGTGTAGAAAATATGTGTTTTAAGTTTTGATTAGTCAAATCTATTCATCGAATTGGTATGACTTATAAATATTTTTATTACCGTTTTTAATTGCAAAAACAAAAAATAATTCTTTTAAAATATATAATGATTATGTTACTTGATAATTTAAAATAAAATAAACCTTAAGATTTATAACTATCACAATTCAAGGATATCGATTTTATTAAATATTCGATACCGAAAAAATTTTGTTGCTGGCAATCCAACTCCAAATAAACGTCAAAAAGTTCTAAAATGTGAGCTGGACATGTTGTGACTTGTACATAATAAATTAATTTATAAATTTATTTTGGTTTGATTTATTTGGAAATTAATTACAAAATATATTAACATAAGATCATATATGTTGATTATTATGTGTATATTGAATAGTGCATATTTTATACCCATTTTATCATTAAAAATTCTTGTTATACTCTTCAAAATTATTTTATAACGTGAAAATGAATAAAGAAAACAATAAAAGTGCAGCTGGACTTGTAAGTAATCCACATTTTTATACATATAGTAAATAGTTCTTAATAAACAATTACTTATTAACCATTTCCTATAGGTTTATAAACTTAAATTGTTTATGTTACTTTGTCAAACATTACAGACAACTGATTTTTCTTTGAATAATATTTTCTTTGAAGAAATATTAAGTTGCATCATATTGAGGATGTATTTAGCTTTTTTAAAAGTTCTTATCAACATCTAAATTATATTGTTGATTTGTATACATTTAAATTAATTTATAATATCTTCTAATTACAGAGACGCTCAGCCATGGCTGAAAGAATACGACTGAGAGAGGAGTGGTCGGCGTTAAAAGGGCCTTACAATGAAAATGACAGACAAAACAATATGTTGGCTAAAAAACCACACAATATAAATAATAATAAAAGAAATGTTGTTTCTAATACATATAACATGCGGAATAAGGATGTGAGTGTATAATTCGTTTTGATTTATATATGTGAAAGATATTAGTTATTAATGGAATTTAATTATTGATTGATTAATAATGAGTGACTTTATAAATCACTTATTATTAAAGAATAAAACAACAATGCTATATTTATTTATTTTAGTAAGGAAGTACAAACATTATTAATATAATTTTTTTGGAAATCCATTTTTTATCTTGATGTACATCATCATACATTTTTGTGCCATTTCAAAAAGTTAAATAAAATAAAAAATCAACCTTTATCTTAATTCAATTTAAAGGCAATGTAAATTTGTTTAGAAATTGTAAAAACCTTCTATATGTATTCTCATAGTTTTTAAAAAAATGTTTTGCCTCTCCTGAAGATTTGCTTAATAGGTTGTTAGCAGACTTACTCTCAAAGCCAATGATATCCTTTTGTTAGCTTCATGCTATTACCAATGAATAGTAGAATAATTAATGAGAACCTGGCATCAAAACACTTCCCTACCAGATTTCATCCTTTAAAATAATTTTATATTTATTATTTTTGATAAATATTTGTTTTTTTTAAAGCCTACAATGTCACCAATAAGCGAAATACTCCGTGGAATAGTAGTATTAGTGGATATAGGGTCTGAAACTAAGGCTTTAGCTTTACGAGCAGCTCTAACGGCACTTGGAGCGTCTGTCATGCCAACTTGGAGTCCTTTAGTCACTCATGTTGTGTGGAGTCAAGGTATTTATATATTTTACTTTTATTTTAATAAAATATATTAAAAGAAAGATACAATGGCTGCAGTTGGAGGATTAAAGAAACTTATTTTAATTAAAAAAATAAATAAATAATTATATATAGTAACTTAATGATGAAGAAATGAAATATTTATTTATATTGAAGCAAAGCGCGGCGTTGATTTCCGCCACTCAATACGCAATGCCTCCAGAACTCGGCGGAACATGGGGAATGGAGCAACTTAACACTAGGTTCTCTGATTTATGTTTAACTAAATTAGAAATGTTTCTTAAATTTTTAATTGTTAAGTCAACCATAGTTTTAATATGAGTTATCAAATGAAATTGTATATATATCAAATGAAGTGTATATAATACATGAATGCTATCTTTTATGCATCTTTTTTCTATAGTAGGGTAAGGCAGAGGAAATTTACTGTTAAGACACAAGACCAGTTTCATTCACCACTCATTATTTGAGATTTTGCAAGTGGAGTGCTAGAACTTAATGCTACATTTTGTTTACCAACATGGGAAAATGAAAATTTGAATATCTTTCCCTCAAGTGGAAATAGAGTTCAGTCAGAATTACAGTCATACACTGTAGTATCAACTTTATTAGTTTAGTACTTTAAACTATAATAAAACAAAAAAAAATATTAAGGAATCTATTTTAATATTATATTGAAAAAATACTAAATTTATATACAGTGCAAACTCTATTTAATGATACTGAAGGGAAGCAGAAAATATTAATTATAACAAACAATTTGATACAATGAGGTTTGTTTGTTATACAGAGGTTAGGATGGTCTACTTATGGTTTGGTACTTATAGATGGTTTTAACAAGGTTAAAAAAATTATTGATCTCAGAATTTTCTTTTATCAGCCATTGCAATGGCTTTAAACAACAGTGTTCAACAGCAATGTTTACATTATAATTACGAAAATTATGAGTAAAGATCAAGAAAGGATCGTCATAAGGCCGTCGTGGTGCCTTGGCAGCGTGTGACTGTAAATGCGACGGTTTACATTTAATACTTTCATTTTCCTTGCTCATGTTACAAGACACTCGTCTCGACAGTCCCGAAAATTGGGACGTGCGTGGTGAACAGTGTAGCTTTAGACTAGATTAGCTATACCTAGTTTACTATATGCGGGATACAATTGAAGCTAAAATAATTACAGGTGGTTGCACAAAAACCCGTGCTAAAGCCAGGGCGCTCGCGTGCAAGCTGGTTTCACCCATCTGGGTGGAATCCTGTGCAGCATCAGCTCGGAGACTGCCCGAGGGCATGTTCCCGGCGGTCTCCAGACCCTCAGATCTGCCGTCCCCATGCACGCTGAGGAAAATTTTGGTAAGAAACTTTTAGTTTGATCTTAATTTTACCAATTGTTGAAAATATTATTCAATCTTTAAGGCAGAACTGCTTAACATGAATTATACGGATATTTTTTTAACATTAATTATACGGATATTTTAAATGTACATACTATTTAAAACATTTTCTCCACTCTGCCTAACTTGATATATGCTAGATTCAGCGTGAAGGTAAAAAATATATATATTAATAAAAAATGAAAAATAATGAATTTACAGAGAAGAATGGATCAAGAGAACATACCACTAAATCTTCTGTCAGAGAGCCAAGAAGGAGATAAAAGGCCACCACGACTGAGGATATCTAGTGAAACGGAGAATAATACCACAAATACTACACAAGATACGTCGCAAGACACGTCTTACGACAAATCGCATGATGAGTCTCGAGACAAATCTAAAGATAATCAAAATACAGGTAAATATATATTTTTTTAGCTTCGGGCTGTATCCCGCACATAGCAAAGGAGGCAGAAGAAACCTCACCACTTAAATAAGTCATTCCCACGAGTGTAAATGGAACCCACGACCGTCGCGTTTACAGTCAAACGTAGTGTTATGTTATTTAATATGATGTTCTTCCTTAAATATCATATAATTTAACTTTATTACATTTCTTTTTTTAGATGTAAATAAAAAAATTAATACAGCCCCTCGCCGAGCCATCCCTATATCAAAATCTCCGCGACCAAAGAAATCCAAAAGGAAACTGTTCACACAAAAAGAAGCAGAAATTACAACTAGTGGAGATGAAAGTGGTAATAATTTTGTTTATCTTCACTCTTATCCTGAGATCAGAGAAAAGGAAATTATTGTTAGTATACTCCGGGTATGCCAACCTGGAAAACTTACCATTTCTGATAAATTGTGTTCGATGACAGAACTCGAATGTAGCGCTTTATCTCGTTACCAAGGCAAAGAATTGAAAATAATTCATTCCCCCGAGTGGGAGTCGAACCCACAACCGTTGTGTTTACAGTCTGACGCTATGCTGGATTCAGCATGAAGCTGAAAATTAATTCATAATATAAATTTCCACCAAAATATTTTTTAAATTCACACTGTATCCCGCAAAAGGGCAGGGTAGACAGAGGGGATCTGGACACCGAGTGTTAAGACACTGCGTTCCCATTAAGACACTTGCGGTCGTCCCTTTATTTGTGAGGATGTACGTTTCTTCTACTTTCACCCAAAAACTACTGAGCATTCACATAACTAAAACGTTACATATACATCCATTCGGGGGGTGAGGGGAGAACGGGAACATCATCTCACCTGCCAAATTGCCATCCTCACCTGCACGCGACTGGTGGTTCGTTATGAATAGCCGACCGCGGCTTACTGTTCATTTTCAAATGCCCTCGGTGCCCTCTGCTAGACAACGAATGAGGCTCTGGCGAAAGAGTAACCAGCTTCACGCTCTATCCAGCACACAGCAAGGTAGGCAGAGGGAACCTAGTGTTACGACACTCCGTTCCCCACTCTCTGCCGAATTCTGGAGGCATTACGTGTTAAATGGCAGAACTCAACGCCGTGCTTAGCCTCGACACCAGAGCGAAGAAATGGAATAATAAAATTTAAGTAAATATTTCATCTCCTCGATTGGGGATCGAACACACAGCCAGTCGGTTTTACAGTCACACTTAATGCCGCTGCGCTACGACTGGCCTCAACGACCTGGCGCGATCGGATATTTGGCAGTATATAATTACCCTACCAGGTAACTGTTGGAAGAGGCTTCCACAAACCTGGAGATTAAATACGATAACTATAACTGTAAATAACCTGGAGGTAAAACGTAGCAATCGCACCTTCGATAAGTGCTCCTCTTTCTTTTTTTAAATTATTATTACTTAACACTACAGACACTTGGTCCGTACCCTTTTTTAATTTATTTGTATATCTAGTTTCCTTATCATATATATTAGTTATTACATTATTGTTTACATACAATTAATGCCTATAATAAAAAAAAAATATTTTTAACTTTATATTATTTTACAAAATTCCACTTAGATATAAGGTGTTAAGTGAGTGTTTATATATGTATATTTAACAATTTTACACAATAAGTATATTAAGTGCTCCTTTATTATGATGGGTACCCATCATAATTGTGTGATGTTACCGCTGTGTTAGAATGGTACATTAATAAACTTCTTATTAATGTAGCTTACTTATTTATACATCAGAATAACGCATAAATTTCTTGTTATGTAAAGATTTTGTACTATAACAATGATTTGAAGCGGGCGAAGCCGCGTGTAGGTCGCTAGTATTGCATATTTTGTTTACAAGACGCACTGACGTCTCACAGCAGTCCATGATGGCGGCGCGCATTTTTGTCAAAATCGTGATTTAATCTATAAGTGCGACAAATGTGAAATTTGTCACACTTATAGATTAAATCAGCAAATCATTTCTTATATTTTTTTGTTGTTTATTAAGAACCTATTATCGATTTAATTTACTTTTCAAACATGTGGGTTATACCGCATAGGTGAAATAAAGTGACTCAGGTACATATTTACTGAATATTATAAAACTAATTACAGGTAAAGAAACTCCATTGCCCAAACAAAAAACAATTAAAAATATAACGAAGGAAGGTAGAAAGGAGTTAGCTCAAGCTGAACGTATGGCGAGGAAGTTGCTTGGAACACCGAAAAGCAAAAATGCTAGTAAAAATAATAAAGGCCCTAGGATTGTGAGTAATTTCGTATATTTTTGGTAATTGCTATATGTAAAATATTTTAAAAATATGTACTTAAAACAGAAAAATATGTGATATTAAATATGTTTAAATTTTATGTAGGGTATTGTGGCAATCAATTATAAAATTTCATATTAATTAAAAAAATGACAAACGGACATTAAAATGAGTTATATATACAACTCTACTAGTTGTGTAGCTGTATAGTTTGTACAAACTTAAGAAAAAGCACAGAGTAGAAAACCACATTAATTTATTTTTTTCAGCTTCACGCTCTAGCCCCGATATGACATGATAGGGAGGGGGAAATTAGTACGGAATATCTTAATTACTCCGTTATCGACTTTCCACCCAATTTTCGAGACGTAGCGAGTTAAATGGCGGTGCTTAACGTCGCACCTTGTGTTATTTCCAGAGCAAGGAAATTAATTCCCCTCATAGAAATCAAACCCACAACCGTTGTGCTTAAATTCAGATTGTGCTACTAAATAACATTATAATTATTTCAAAGTTTACATAAGTTTTTATTCTTATATATAAAATTAGTTTCTTGAAATTTCTGCTAATTTGGATATTTTTTTAATAATGTTAATTATCGATTTTTTTTAAAGGTACTAATATTTACATATTATATTTACAATTTCAGGTGTTAACAGGAATGTCGAGAAAGGAACGCCATGACATGTTCCACGCGATACACAAATTAAACGGCATAATACAAAGCAACGTTAACAAAAAAACTACACACATTTTGCTCGGTGCCTGCATCGAACCTAGTACCAACGCTGCAAATACAATTAAAAGGAAAAATCCTATAATCATGTGTCAAAAATGCAATAGTCCTGAAAAAATATTGACTCAAATGTTTGAAAATAACGTAACCGTCACTAAATCACCACAAAATATTAGTAATAATTTAATTTGTAGCTGTAATATATCTGGTATCAATATTTTAAGTCAGAATAATTTCGATGATTCCCAAACTATTATTAGAACACCCAAAAGAAATTTGGGCATGAAAAAAGGAATTTCAAATATAAATATTATTTCACAAACCGATAAAGTAATAGTTATTCGTAATGAAATTATTAATACACAATTACAAAATGTAAATGATGAATCGCAATCTATTATTAATAATCAAATAAATGCAAACGAAGAATTACATGAAAATTTAAATTTAGAACAGGAAAATGGAAACTTAGGAAATGTTCACAGACAAATAAATGAAGATGGCGTTAATAATCAAATTAATGAAAATTTAGATAATATTAACGTTTTAAATGTAAATGATAAACCAAGAACGGTAAACGCGTTATTAGGTGCGGTCCGAGGGTGCCGGGTTCTTTTCCCGACGTGGGTAAAAGATTCGGTGAAAAATAATAAATGGTTACACCACTTTGGTTACGAAGTGCCACATTTGATGAAGATTTCGCAGGTTAGTTTTGTTTTTTGCGAACCTTTTCTTTTAGCTTCACACTGCATCTCGCACATAGTAAAGTAGGCAGGGGGAATTTGAAAAACTAGTGTTAAGACACTCCGTTCCCATTAAAGCATTTACGTTCCCTATCTTCTGCCGAATTTTCGAAACACTGCGTGTTGAGGGTCGGAATAAACGCCAATTCTCGCAGCATTACGTGTTAAGTGGTGGAACCCAATATATCTCGATGATTGGGCTGAAGCTGGGGGGAGAATGGAAGGCCTTAACACTCGGTTTCGTCTGCCTATCAAGTGGAAATCAAACCCGCAACCATTAAGTACACGGTTACCTTCTAACTAATAATTTTATTCTAGAAAGCTCGAATAGAAAGACTAGCGCTAAACAAAATGTCTTCTGAATACGCATACGATATTTTCAACGGAATGAAAGTTAAAGTATCAGAAAATGCCGAACAAAAAGATGCAGTAAAACAATTATTGAATCTCTGTGGAGCCATTACGGAATTACCTAAACAAGATGGCGGCCAAGACAGACGAGATGGCGGTAGTGTGAGGCACTATGGCGGATTGGTTTTGGGAAAGCGCGGGAAAAAGCAGAAGGTATTTGTTTTGTTGTTGCTTTTGTTTTGTTTTGTTTAGCGTTCAATTAAAAATTGTGAAATTTCTACTGGAATAATTTAAAATTATAAATAATATATATCTAATTGTCTTTAAAGCGTTATTACCACTTTAAAGAATGAAAATTATTAATGAGTAAAATCACCTTGACGCTGTATCCCGCACATAGCAGGGTAGGCAGAGGGAACCTGATATTCCCCACTTTCTGCCGAATTCTGGAGGCATTGCGTGTTGAGTGGCAGAACTCAACGCCGCGTTTTTGCCTCGACACCAGAGCGAAGAATTGGAAATATAAACTTAAGTATATATTTCATCTCTACCTCCAATTATGAAGTGTCAATATTTAAATTAAAAACATCTATCAGCAACTTTGAGGCCTGTCCTAGTAGTAGCGTGACTGTAAACGCAACTGCTTGTGGGTTCGATCTCCTTACAGAGTGAAGTAGATTTTTTTTGAACGTTTATATATATTTTTTATTTTTTCGCTGTTGTCTGTTTAAATAATAAATACACCTTTAATTTCTATGAACATACATCTAATTTAGATGCTTACTATAAATAGGAAGTTACAACAAAAACAACACAAAATGGCGGAACTCAACCACAAGATGGCGGACCTACATTT